>CAUYQG010268430.1:0-10500 GCA_963574415.1 Tarsius wallacei
TGGGACTATGGGTAAGCACCACACATGGCTAATTTTTTTTGATTTTTCAGGACAAGTTCTTGCTATGTTGCTCAGGCTGCCCCCAGCTTCTTAATCATCAACACCCACTCATCCTTCAGGCGTGTGAACGCATCTTCTGCCCTAAAACCCTGCTATCCCTCGCTTTATACTAGGTCCCATGCTGTCCCTCTCCCCCATCTAGCTGTATCCCTCTCCACAGAGTAAGAAGTCTGTAGCGTGCAGGAGATGTGTCTAGTAGCTGTGCACCCAATTCCAGATCATTTACCCCTTGTAAATCCCTGGTCTTAAATCCTCTTAAATCCCCGGTCCCCACAATTCCTAGCCCACTTTGTCCTTCAAGGGCCATTTATCTGATCAGACCTCCCAAGGGCAGGCCAGGGTTTAACCTCGAGGCCTGAGGCATCCACACACTGTCCACAAGCCAGGACAGGAAGAGAATGGGGGGAAGACCAACAGGCTGGGGCCTCCTTTGTGCTTGTGGCCTCGTCCCGGAAAGGAACAGGTGAGGCTGCCTTCCGGAGTCTGGTGAAAACATGACTTTCTTGAGGAGGGCTTTCTTGACTTCCCAGCTGGACTACATCCCACACTGTGTTTTCTGTGGCACTCCATGTCACCCTGACCGCAGTGCACACACAGTTAATGCCATGTTCCCCACAGAGGCAGACGGTGAGTCTGTTATGGTCCTGCATAAGCAATGGTGTCCGTCACCCCCCATGATCTGCCATCTGTATGTCTGAACAAGAGTCGGTGAGTGAGTGAATGTGTGAATGAACGAATGAAGCTTACCTCCTCCAGAAAGGCTTTTCGGATGGTTCACCTAGCACCTTCCATTGTGCATGTCCCTGAGACAAGCCACCTTGCTGCTCTGAGTCTCAATTCCCTTCTCAGTGAAATGGGAATAATATTTAAATCGGTGATTATGTTCACGGAGCTCAACATGACGCTTTGTGAAGGGCTCGATCCATGTTTGCCAATTCCTTCCTGCTTCTTTCTGACTTAACAGCAGGACCTTGAGCCCAGAGTTACCTCTGCCCTTGGATTCTGCATGGATTCACGTCTGATTTATTTTTGTTATGTTTGCGGGCCTGACTCTTTCACATGGGCCGTTCCGTCTCCCCCAGTGGACCCTAGGACCTCAAGGACAGGGACCATCTTTCCCACATTTCCAGTGTGGGCTGCTCAGTGCCTTTGGCCGACAGGCAGGCCGGCCAGAGTCCCAGGAGGCCGTGGGCAGGGAGGATTCTCAGCCTCCAATCGCTCAGGGATTATATTTGGGAGAAGGCCCGGCCACTTCCTAGCGCCGTTCCCAGGTCCAGAAAAAGGAGAAAAATGACTTTCTGCCAAAAAGTTTCTTGATTGTGCGGAGCAGAAGTTTTCATAGAAAGATGATCCATCATCACGGGTATCTGGTCTTTTTAACTGCAAAGTTTGGGCTCCGATGGTGAAATCCATGGGAGCAATGGAAGTCTAGACAGTTATTTCAGGTGGTTTCTGAGCAGTGTACATCTGTGCCCGCCTTCCAGGGAGCTTCGCCAGAACAACCTTGAACTAGAATATGTGGGCATGCACATACACATACACAGTTGCCCAGGAGAGGCTTTTTCAGTGTGCAGCACTGACATCAGAATCACTGAGGGTGACGTAGGTGATTGGGTGTCTGTTCAAATGCAGATTCCAAGGCCACACTCAGACCTAGAAATCAGACTCTCTGAGGGCAGGGCCTGAGAAGCTGCGTTTTTAGATAAACTCCCTGGTGATTCTCAGATTCACCGAAGTTTGTGAAATCACTCAGGGGTTCAGTGTCTTCTTTCTGCATCCTGGGGCCTCGGGTCAGAGATCAAGCACCCTTTCTGTAGTACCAGTCCAACATGGTAAGTCACCCGCTCTAGACTAGCTGTACCCGAGACTGGGCCTGGAACCCATATGGACTGAGGAAGGGGAAGCCAGAGGGAGGCGGCATTGCGGGTGGTGGTGCGGGTGGTGGGACACTGGCCCTGGAGTCGTGTGAACCTGTGTTTGTGCCCAGTTCCCGTTTCCTTGTGTCTGTCCCCAATATCCCTCTCAGTAAAATGGGAATCATATTTACCCTGTAAAATTACTGTGTGTGTAAAATTGGTGATTATAGCTGAAGATCGCAACATATATGTAGAGAACATAGTATGTAGAGAAGGGCTCAGTAAACGTTTACCTGTGACGATGGCTACAAGGAATACCACCCCTGCTGATATTGTCACCTGGCTTGACAGAGGCTGAACTCCTGGCAACAGAACACAGAGATCCTGAAGAAGGGATCTCTGCGTCCCACTGCCTCACTACATGGCTAGACCAGGAAGAATCTGTGATTGCTCTGAGAAGGGTTTGTGCCCTGAGCACAAGCCTCTGCTAACAGAGGGATAATTCACACATTGCCTCTTCTCTTGAGGCTTCTCTGATGCCTTGCTAGGAATAAAATCTCATTTTTTCTATTATAATTGCCCAATCACATTTATATGTGGAGGTGCCCCCCCAAATATACATATTTTAAGTATGGCGTTTGCTCAAATGATGGCATTCATCGAATAAATGCTAGCATCACCATGCGACAGGTAGGACAGTCAAAGAAATGGCGGAAGCACGGTTGATTGAACATAATAATCACGTAATCTAATTCAACTTCGAAAAGTAATACGTAGATAACATCGCTGAACGTGTGTATACACTTTTTGGGCACCCCATATACGTAGTTTAAAAATTCTTCTTTCTTTCTTTTTTTTTTTCGAGTTGGAGTCTCACTCTGCCGCCCAGACTGGAGTGCAGTGGCCGCTCCCGGCCACCGCAGCCTGGACCCGCTGGGCTCCGGCGATCCTTCCGCCTCAGCCTTCCAAGTAGCCAGAACTATAGGCGTGCACTACCACGCCCGGCTAATTTTTGATTTATTGTACAGACATGGTCTCACTAAGTTGCCCGGGCAGGTCTCAAACTCGCGGGCTCAGGCAATCCACTCGCCTCGGCCTCCCAAACTGCTGGGATTACAGGCTAAGCCACTGAGCCCAGCCTCTTTTTCCTTTTCAAGACGGGGATGTTGCTATATTGCCCAGGCTGGCCTCGAACTCCCGGGCTCAGGCCACGTCAGCCTCCAGAGTAGCTGGGACTACCAGGCGTGCGCCACCGTGCCTGGCAGCAAACATTTATAGTTTCACAGTAGCTCGTCCCAGACCCATTTCCTCCCACTGTGGGTTCCCTAAAGGCAGAGTCCAGGGCTTATTCCTGCCGGGACCTCAGACCTGAGGACACAGTAGCTGGCGCGTTTCCTATGCCCAGTCACCCTCCTCGACATGAAGTGGGTGCAGAAGAGGCCCTTGAACTCCGTGCCCTGCTTGGCATGGTTCCACTGCTGACTCTCGGCTTAGGAGAGACACAGAGGGGAAAGGGAAGTACCCGGAGGTGGCTTCTTCAGAAGCCCTGAACACATGTGGGTCATAACTCTCCCCAGTCCCCAAACTGCATCACAATTGTCTTCAGAACGAGCTCTGCATCTCTGTTTTGGCCTTCAAGGCGGGCACCATCTGGTCTGTTTCCATCTCCAGTGTTGATTCTTATGGCTAGCCCTCCCTTGTCCATCCGCCATTCCAGTCCTACACGCGTCGTCTCCTAGTCTCTGCCTATTCCTAGCTCTGGGGCACTTTTCAATCTGATTCCTTGCGTTGTGAATAGAAAGGGAGGTTTGTTCATTGGTGTTCTTTTGGCTGTCTGACCGTTTCCCTTCTTACTCTATACAGATTCCATGGGGCTGACCATATTCCTTCTTCAGGCCTGGTCTCTGCGATTAGTTCAGAGATCGGTCTATGACCCAAGCCAGGCTGATTAGAACGTTTTCGAGTCTTTTGCTGAAACGAACAAGAAAAGAGATGGTCTTTCTGCTGGAATCACAAACTGTAGAGGTAGAAGCCCGGGGCTGTTGACGGCTGTCTTTGCTACATCAGGACAACCTGCCTGAGAAGGAAGCCGACACCAAGGAGACATGAAGGTGGATTCCTGAGAACAGTGATCAAATTCCTAGAGCTAGCCATACCTGCAGCCCTCTGACCACTCCATACACATAAACCAATTTCCTTTTTTGTTTGAGTAGAGTTGCTGGGTTTTTTTTTCCTTTTTAAAACTTTTTTTACATAAATAAAACATGCTTATTGCACAAAAATCAAATAATTCAGAAGGGTAAAAAAGAAAAAAATCACAAAAAACCTGAAAACCCTCTCATTACACTACTCAGAGACGACTGTTATTAATATTTTGGAATGAACTCATTCAGTTAATTACTTGAACATGCTCACGTGTGAACACACACGTACACACCAGAAACACATACCACACACATTTTTAAAAAACACATGGACTTGCCATGAGTATATCACATTGTAACCTGGTATTTCCACTTAGCAAAATGTTATGAAAGTTTTCCACATGTTTTATTTCATATGACCACAGAGTATTTCATTTCATGAATACACCCGAATGAATACCATAACTGATGAATCTAATGATTTTGTGCACAATGCATTGGTGAACATTCTTGTAGGTACATATTTTTATTAATAACATTTTAATTGAGATATAACAGACCTACAAAAATGCAGAAATCCTAAGTACATAGTGTGATAAACTATCAAAAAATAAGTACACCCAGGCAACACCTCTCAGCTCAAGAAACAGAGTAATATACCAGCATTTTGGAAGTCACTTTTGTGCCCCTTCCAATCACTACCCTTTTTCTTTTCCCCAGTCTTAACCACTATCCTTATTTCTATCACCATAGATTATTACTGCCTGTTTTTTTCATTTTCTATACATAGAATTCTACAATTTGTACTGTTTTGTATATGGCCTCTTTTGCTCAACATTGTAAATATGAGATTGGTTGGGCACGATGGCTCAAGCCTATAATCCCAGCACTTTGGGAAGCTGAGGCGAGAAGAGTGCCTGAGTCCGCGGGTTCAAGACCAGCCTGGGCAACATGGTGAGACCTCGTCTTTACAATGAATCAAAAAACTAGCTGGGCATGGTGGGTGCGCACCTGTAGTTCTGGCTACTTGGAAGGCTGAGGCGGAAGAGTTGCCTGAACCCAGCAGGTGGTGGCTGCGGTGGCCGGGAGTGTGCCACTGCACTCCAGCCTGGGTGATGGAGTGAGACTCCAACTCAAAAAAACAAAAAGGTAAATAAGAGATTGATCCATGATGTTGTGGCATTGGTTTTCATTTTCATTGCTGTATAACACGTATAACACAATTTATTTATTCATTTTATTGTTAATGGACATTTGGGTTGTTTCCGGTTGTTTTTTTTTTTTTGAAGTCAGGATCTCACTCTGTCAAAAGATTGGAATGTAGTAACACGATCATGGCTCACTGCAGCCTCAACCTCCTGGGCTCAGGCAATCCTTCTGCCTCAGCCTTCTTTTTTTATTTTTGAGTCAGAGTCTCACTCTGTCACCCAGGCTGGAGTGTAGTAGCACACTCACGGCCACTGCAGCCTTGACCTGCTGGGCTCAGGCGATCCTTCCACCTCAGCCTTCCAAGTAGATGGAATCACAGGCACGTGCCACCATGCCCGGCTAATTTTTATTTTTTATTTTTTATTGTAGAGATGAAGTCTCGCCAAGTTGCTCAGGCTGGTCTTGAATGCATGGGCACAGGCAATCATCTTACCTCGGCCTCCCAAAGTGCTGTGATTATAGGCATGAGCCACTGCACCTGGCCCTGCCTCAGTCTTCTGAGTAGCTGGGATTACAGGCATGTACCACCAGGCCTGGATGATTCTTCTTTTGTTTTTGTAGACACTAGGTCTGCTATGTTGCCTAGGCTGGTCTCGGACTGCTGGGCTCAAGCAATCCTCCCACTTCGACCTCCCAAAATGCTGAAATTACAGGTGTGAGCCACTGCACCCGGTGTCCAGTTATTGTCTATTGAGAAAAATATCGTTCATGAACTTTCTTCTACATGTCTTTTGAAGCACATATGTGCACATTTCTGGAGCAGAATTGTTGAGTCATCGGATAGTTTCAACTTCCTGTTTAAGGGGTTGTATCAGCTAAACTCTTTCCAGCCATGTGTGAGAATTTCCACTGTTCCCTATTTTTCTTCCTCACTATATTGTCAGTCATTTTGAGGTTAGCCAGGCTAGTTGGTGTGAGGTAATTTCTCACTGTTTTATTTTGCATGAGGTTGACCATTTTTTAATAAGTTTATTGAATATTTGTATATGTACCCTGTAAAGTGCCCATTCAAGTCTCTTGATCGTCTTTCCATGGGGCTGCTACCTTTTTGCTTCTAAGCATTCCCTCTGTGATTTGGATACGAGCCCTTTGCCAGTTATGTGTGTTACAAACATCTTTGCCAGTGTTGAACTGCTGTTAACGTGCAGTTGAAAAAAGAGCCTTGACAAATATATCCTGGCCTGAAATGACCCTCCCTCTCCTAACAAATACTTATTGAGCACCCACTGTGTACTGTGCACCATGCTGGCAACTAGCAAACAAGATAGACCTGGAATCTGCCCTGGGGTCGCGTGGAGTCTCGTGGAGGAAAAGAACACAAGCAAGTCATGCAGCAGTAGTCTGATTGACACTGTGGGTGGATAAGCACAAGGCCAACTTGCCCGTTCACCTTTAGAAGTCTGGTCTTTCTACCACTTCTTGATCCCAGTTGCCCTCTCAAAGCGCATTATTTATATTTCCATCGTAGAGTGTATTCTTTCCACAAACAGTTAGTGGATGTCTGCGAATCTGCCAGGAACTATGCTAGGTATGAGGGCAGAAGCCGAAGAGTAAGTGTAAGAAAACTAAGAGGCATGCTCTGCCTTGCAATCAAATCAGTTACGTCCATGCACACATCTCCAAACGGTCAACTCCTGGAGGATAAAGAACATATTATTCTGGCCATCTTTCTATTGCTTGCAGAATGCCTTGCCCGTAGTTTGCAAATGACGGTTGTTTGTTCTCAAGTTCTTCGACTGGAAATTCCCTAAACACTGGACCCCGAAATTGGGTTCTAAACTCACTAGGGTTGTTTATCATTTTGAAGTCACTAGGGGAACTATGTTGACCGAGTTACGCACATACTATTTCCAGTTAAGCGGACTTTGGGGAACCGCCAAGAGCCATGCAGAGCATGTTAGCCTCTTCGTTCTTGCCTTACTCGATGAAATCAAGTGGGTCACCCCTGGGAAGCCAGTTGTCCAGTGCTCCTGAGAAGAACGCCTCCTCTCACGCACAGTCTCCACTTTTGTAAAAGAATTCACTGAAGAGAGTCTTGGTTGTCTCATCCTATTTTAATATGCTGGCATTAAAGCCCATCACTAACAGTTTGTATAAATAGTCTTGATATAAGTGAGCTGTTAGTGCCAAACTATCCTGATCCCATCACAAGGCCATTTATGAATCAAATTTCTTTTTCTCTTTGCATGATTTTAATCATCATAGTTAAGATAACATCAACTTTCACGTATTGGGCATGCACTTGTGAGAAGGACACTGCTTATCCAACTGCGTCCTCTCAGCCCCGCAACGGCTGGGAGTAACACTGTTCCCATTTTACAGATAAGGAAACTGAGGTTCAGGGTGGCTTAACTAGCTTGGCCAAGGTTACACATCAGCAAACTAGGAAGGAGCCAAATCAAAAGCGCGTGCTTTTATTTATTTTATTTTTATTATTTTTGAGTTGGTGTCTCACTCTGTCGCCCAGACTGGAGTGCAGTGGCACGTTCCCGGCCACCACAGCCTTGACCTGCTGGGCTCCTGGCGATCCCTCCGCCTCAGCCTTCCGAGTAGCTGCAGGCGCACACTACCACGCCAGGCTAATTTTTTTTTTTGATTTATTGTAGTGACACGGTCTCTCCATGTTGCCCGGGTGGGTCTTGAACCCGCGGGCTCAGGCAATCCACTCGCCTCGGCCTCCCAAAGTGCTGGGATGACAGGCTGAGCCACTGAGCCTGGCCAAGCCCGTGCTTTTAAATTAAACCACTATCTTCCATTTTCTCTCTTAAGAGGATTAGTCCCGACATTAAACTAATTATAGCCTTGCACCCCACGGCCACCCTGATCTACCAGGCAACGAAATGCCTCAGCAAATACTAAGTGAAGTTCAGCTCCAGAATTCCAGGGATGCCGCTGAGTTCCACCCTCTTTAGAAACAATGTCAGGGTTCTGAAGAGTCACAGAGAAGGCGGCGCTGGCGCTGGCTGGTTGTTGACCAACGCTCAATTCTGTCACTCATCTGAAATGTTAGGTTTTTGGTGACTTGGAGAATAGGGTGGGGTTCTTTTGAACTAAAGTGTCTGGAAGTGGCTGGACATGGTGGTTCAAGCCTGTAATCCCAGCACTTTGGGAGGCCGAGGCAGGAGGATTGCTTGAGCCCAGGCGTCCGAGATCAGCCTGGGCAACATACTGAGATATTCTCTCTTAAGAAAAAAAAAGAAAAGAAGAAGACTCTGGAAGAGAAAAGAGGGCACAGACGAAGGCCTGTGAGAGATCACATCCCTGCAACTCATTCGTGGACACGGTGGTGTCCCAGGCAGAGTCCGAGTCAGGAGAGACAGGCTCGCCAAGCTGCTGCCACCCCTCGGCACCCCAGAGACATCAGGGAATTTTAGCATATACACTCGCTCAGCAGATCATTGCCGACCCGCATACTCCAAGGGGCACTGTTTTCTGGGCACCAGGACACGCAGTGAGCAAGGCAGACAGTCACGGCCCTCCCAGGAGATGGTAGGATCTCACCGCCCAGCACGACCTGTCCCTCCTCAACTCTGACCTGGCTCCTTTGGTGGTGCTCTCTCCTTCCCCCCGTCCTCACTGGGGGAATCTCAACAGGGCAGAGCTGGGGGTGGGATACTAAGAGGTGGACTCCGTCCTAGGCTGTTTGTCCTTTTCCGACATCTGGGAAATAATCAGGACATCAATGCTCTTGCAGAGAATGTGCAATGCGTATAATTCATTTAACCCCACAGCAACCGGATGAGGTGTACGAAGGGGAATCCCCCAAAACTGGGATTTATTTATAAAAAATTGTGTATTTATTCTTACATGTTGCAACTTCAAGACCTCAAGGTGGATGTAATACACCTATCGAGATGGTTTTTCCACTGCTTAAAACAGTTTTTGAATTCATCAGTGTTGATGCCTTTTAGTGCTTCTGTTTTTTGTTTCCCTTGGAGGACTTCTTTTATCGAGGAAACAAAAGAAAGTTGCTCAGGGTGAGATCAGGTGAAAGGAGAGTGGGGCATGGTGGTCATGCTGTTTTGGGTCAAAAACTGCTGAACATTCAGTGCGGTGTAGGCAGGTGCGCTCATAAATCACCCGTCATGATGTGGGCAAATTCGTTGAAAGAAATCTTGGCTGGGCTCAGTGGCTCAGTCTCTCATCCCAGTACTTTGGGAGGCCGAGAGTAGTGGATTGCCTGAGCCCGCAGGTTCGAGACCAGCCTGGGCACCTTGGTGAGACCTCATCTCTACAATAAATCAAAAATTAGCCAAATGTGGCAGCACGCGCCTGTAGTTGCAGCTACTGGGAAGGCTGAGGCGGAAGGATCGTTGGAGCCCAGCAGGTCGACACTGGGGTGGCCGTGAGTGTGCCACTGCACGTCAGTCTGGGCAACGGAGTGAGACTGCAACTCCAAAAAAAAAAAAAGCAAGAAATCGCCACAAAGAAATTCACTGAAGCTCAATACCACCTCTCCCAACATCGCTAACTGGTGCACAACGCTGAAGGGTCTTAGAACACTTAGTGAGCAGGGGAAACATATATTACAAAGGGCCTGCCCTCCAGAAGATGATTCCGGGTTTTTTTTTTGGGTCTACCCTAGTATGTCACTATAACCCCCTCTTTATCAATGGAATTGAAGCACAGAGAGGTTTAGTCACTTGGCTAAGGTCACAAAGCTAATAGGTGGTGAAGGTGGGATTCCAACCCAGGCAGCCCAGTCCCGGGGCCTATGGCCTCTGCTGGCTTGAGTAGGCTCTTCAATGCTGTGCTACTGGTGGCTCTGTCTTGGCCACTCTGTACTCTCTTCTTAAGCTACCTTCTCTCCAAAGACGTTTTCTTTCACGGCAGCTACTTCACCCACCACCAATCTGCCGCTGACTACAAATGTCTCTTGTCTTGTATATCCAAGAATGAACTGGACATTTCCACTGGGAAGGCCCACCCTGTCCCTGGTCCTATCTCCTCACCTTCCATTGCCACATCTCGTTAGCTTCCACATAGGTCAGATGTCCCCTCCTCCAGGAAGCCTTCCCTGAACACTCAGATAGTTAGTGGGACCTCTGTGTTAACACAACTTTACTGTGCACTTGTTACACTGCACAGCGACCGCTATGCCCCCAGCCCCCGCTGCTGGAGTGGTAGCTCCTTGGAGGCAGGCGCTATTAACTCGTTGATTTCCCCGAAAGCTGTCTGGCATGGAGGGAGGTGTTTTGAGTTTTGCAGAAAACACAGCAGCCACCTCCCCG
>CAUYQG010268431.1:0-26043 GCA_963574415.1 Tarsius wallacei
TTTTTTGAGTTGGAGTCTCACTCTGTTGCCCAGACTGGAGTGCAGTGGCTGCTCCCGGCCACCGCAGCCTCGACCTGCTGGGCTCCAGTGATCCTTCCGCCTCAGCCTTCCAAGTAGCTGGAACTACAGGCACGCGCTACCATGCCTGGCTGATTTTTTGATTTATTGTAGAGATGAGGTCTTGCCAAGTTGGCCAGGCGGGTCTTGAACCTGCGGGCTCAGGCAATCCACTCACCTCAGCCTCCCAAGGCGTGGGATTACAGGCTGAGCCACCAAGCCCGGCTGACAGTCTGCTTTAAAACAACCCACCTGTAGTATGGCATCTCTTTCACAATACCCCCAAGAGAAGATGGTCACAGCAACATACTTCCCTGATAAAAAGCATGAATTCATATACATATACATACATATATGTATGTATATGAATTCATTTATTCATTATGAACATCTCCTGTATGACAAGTTAGTTCTCTGGTAGGGCAATGAATATGATGACATTGTCTCTACCTCTCAGGTTCTTCCTGGTTTTCCTGTGTTTTATTCAAATCACATTCCTTATTATATAACACCAGTGCCTCTGATTTTACTTTCTGGAATAACACAAGCCCTTAAATACCTAAAAGTTAGCTATCACATCTTCTCTGACACTTCTATTTTCATTACCTATCCCTAAAAACTTCCAATTCCCTCCATGTTCCATGTATAAATTTAATTGAGTAAAGTGCTGTATTTAGGTCAAAAAAATCAGTTACACACAGGTATATATCTAGGCAGCTATTTGTGTAGGAAAAGGCCTTCAGTTTGTGGCTGACAATAAGTTTGTTGTGAGCCAACAGTCTGAGGTAGCTACTAACTCAATCTTAGGTTTTCTTTCATGAAGCACAGAAACTGTTAATAAACTAACAGGTCCCTTCGGTGGTCATCCATATCTGAAGTAATATTCTGCTAGGAAGGACATGGTGGGCCAAAGAGGATGGCAAGATACCTGTAAATCAGGTTTTACAGGTATGAAGGACAAAGAATCAAAATGTGGTATGAAGTCAGGTTTAATTACCAGAACAGTCAGGCAGGAAAGGCAATAGCATACAAACACTTGGGAAGAAAAACCAGGCATCCAACCCTACACCAAGGTTGGAGCTGCTCTGGTACCAGGCATCTGTAGAGAGTAAGGGATGAATAGACAACAAGGAGGTCTGCAGGTGTATCAGCAAGCAGGAAAGGAAACTTGAAGGTGACAGCACACTTAATACCAAGGTTTGTTTGGAGGGAGATGGCAAAACTAATGGAGGATTTGTCCAGAGATTTTCAGTACAGAAGTCCTTTGGTTACACACTAAGTATTAAAAGTATCAATTTCTCAAATGTGAGGAGGAAGAAAAGTTGATAATCACATTTTATAATAATTCTGTCCTTAGTGTAAACTTTGCGTTCTTGAGTAACTCAAACAAAGCACTGCATATTGCAGGATACATCTGCTTAATCTTCAAGCACATGATAAAAATGAACCTGGCAGTGAAGCTTGCTTTTTTTTTTTTTTTTAAAGCAGGCAGTGCTCTCTCTTGCTTGTTTGGGATGCTAATCTCCTTATTTTGGGGGGAAATCCTTGTCTTCTCAGGAGGCAGTGTCATACTACTACTCAGGGCACCTTTTATTATTAACAATCCCTGGCCCACTGGTCCCTGTTCTACTGCATATGTCACACTAGTGCCCTACAGACAGCAGTGGAGGCCAGCTGAGGAGAACAGGTTTGGTGATAACTTGCACCACCCTCCTCAAATCTGATGGGAGGAGCTGGAAGAAATGTAATAACAAAGCTTCTAAGGATGGCCTAACAAAATGTATTCTGTACCTCTCAGGGGCTGAATGTTTAGCCATTTTGAGTATTATCACTGGGTTTACAATAGGCCCTTGTATACTCTGTTTTTGAATAGGGTCAGTTGGCAGCTAGTTAAATTTCTTAGGGAGTTACTGAAGCCAGCATTAAAACAAACCAAGCACAGGATTCCCTAAAAAGCGCTGGGAAATCTGCACAGAAAAACAGTATCAGGTCATCTTACAAGTTCAAGAGCAGAATATTCAAGCTGTACATATTCTTAATGAAGGGCTCACTTTTCAAGGGTGGCTGGAGTTGGTCATGCCTTAACGCCTCTGTCAATGGTTTTGGTTTACTTTCTATGGGGCTGCAGAACTCTGGTACCTCAGAGGTGGGTACAGATATGAAGCAGGCTAGAGCAGTGGCTAAGAAAAGTGGCCTATTCTTATTAGCTACCATTATAATCAGTAATAATTGCTTTTAATCAAAATATTTAATCACCTTTGAATACTGTTAGGAAAGTCATCATTATAAATGTCTATCTTGGAAAGGTCCAACTGCTGTATTACTATGCAAAAGACCTGCAGTTTAGGTATTTAGGATTTTGAACAGTAAACAACAGTTCTGGAAAACAGCAGAAGCTTAAGGTAAGTGTAAGGCAAGTTCAAACCATGACTAGTAGCATACATTAACAGCAACCTCAAAGAGTGATTGAAGAGCACTGATTACCTTCAAGAAAGTTATTCCAGCAACAAAAAGACAAAACCCTGCAATCTTGTTGACTTGTGAACCAGAGGTTCAGTTGAAAGTGGGGTTAATTACCATGAGTCATCTCCCTAAGAAGGTACCTGTTTCTCCCATGACCCATAAGTCACACTTCACATGAAAGCAGTGCCCACCTGTACCTTCCGAGTAGGACCAAACACAAAAATAAACCAATTAAAACAAGAGCAAGAGCAAACTGCCCAAGTTAGCATTGATACACCCTAGTACTCTCTTGTGCCCTACTAAATGGTTTCTCTAGCATTTCACATTCATGTTATTTTGCGAATTCCTTCCCTACATTTGGGGGGAAAAAAATGGAAGCCAAGCAAACTGTAAGGAAGACAATGAAAACTTCTAACTCCCAAATTTCTTATAATTTGGCAGATAAGGGATTATTGGACAAAATAGAGTGAAACAATCTACTATACAGCAAAAATACGTGCCATCATAAAAACAAAGAAATGTAAAGTTTTCTTACCTGAGGACTTATAGGCAAGAACAACTTTTAAAGAGCAAAGTGAATAATAAGTCCACTGCTTAGTGAATAATAAAGAGATCTTCATTTCCCTCAGACGGTGCTAACATGAAGCAAATGCCTTAGTGAAGGAAAAGGAAAAGAAATCTATTTTCAAATCCCCCATCACAATGGATTTGTCTCTCAGGGACGAAGCCAAGTGTAAGTTCTGACTACACAAATGAACACACAACATATATATATCCCCCTCCCAGAAGACATGCAAATTCTTAGGAATGTTTTATGTGAACCTGTGTGTTTATATGTATGTGTGTCTCACTCCTTGATTCAGTTACATTTTGTCACCTATTTTCAAAATTTAAAAATTAAAGTTAAAACTGCATCTCTATTTCACACATCATAAACCAAGATAAAAATCCAGATGAATTAAAAAGTGACACACACATATATAAGCATTAAATAAAATCAAAACGTACATCTTCATAAGTGAAGAAGTAAAAAAGAAAAAAGCTAAAAACCAAAAGTCCAACTTCTAAATACTTAAAAGAAATTAAAAAAAAAATATGCATGTGTGTGTATGTATGTGTGTGTGTGTGTGTGTGTGTGTGTGTGTGTGTGTGTATCCTTACTCATAAATTTTTTACCTCTGGTAAAAATCATAATAAACAACATTAAAAGGTAAGTCCAATTTGAAAAGAATTATTTAAAGCATATTATCAGAACAAAGATGAATAGCTTCAACATATAAAGCTGATAAATGAGAAAATAAATACCACAATTTAAATACAGCCAAAGGACACAAGCAAAAAAAAAAAAAGAAGAAAAAAGAAATACAAGTGCCCAACTTATACATAAGGTAGTACTCAAGCTCATTAATGATAAAGGCACATTTAAACTAAAACTCAATACCATTAGTTTCTGACATAGTCAGGACCCTCTAGCTAATCTTGAAACAGTTTTGTAAAATTATTTCCTAAAAAATTAAGGAGCATATTGGCATACAGAAATTAATTAGCCTTGGAAGGTAGAGAGTTCTCTTGTAAGTTTTAAATCCCTGTGTATACTCCTTCATTTCCACTCATTTCTAATACTGTTTATCCCTTTCCTCAATGAGAAATTTACCTACTGCATTCATTTTTAAAAATACATTGGCTATTTACTTATCAAGTGTCACGTATTTTGTTGCTTAAAGTTTAATTTTTACTGTTTTCTTTATTAATACCTTTTTTTTTTCTTTTTGAGGAAGTGAAGGTTGTCATCATTCTTTCTTTGATTTCCTCAGTGGAATGAATAATTTTTTTCTTATTAAATAACAACAGCAAAGGTTAGATTTTTATACTCAGTTTTGGAATCATATCTATAGGTTTAATATGCAGAATTCATATTTCTGTCAGTTTTAAAATCCACGCTGACACACTGCTTTCCATTTTTAATTACTATCCATAAAATGCAGGGTATGAGGGCAAAAAGCAAGAGTGGGGAAAGGTCACTAACATAACACACAGATATTACATTGTCTGGCTCCCTAGTAAAGCCCAATCTAAAAGTACCTTCTCTTTAGATAAAAAAACAAAAGAATGATTATTTGGCAGTTGAACACTTTCTCATAAACTGAATTACTTCCAAATACTAGATGTTCAGTTTCACTGTTTTGCTATTGCCAGAAGTACCAGCCACTTTTTAAAAATCCATTTAAGTATTTATTACCTTTATCTTTTTAACATAATTAACTCAATTATAAATTTATACAATTTAATCCTTAATAATGGTCAAGTTTAAAAAGTGGTTAGCAAATTTCCTGAAATTTAACAATTGGCTCTTGTAAGCAGTTTCCCTTTTCGATTTTACTTGAGCTTTCTATTCCAGTTGTTTGGAGGTTCTAGTTCATATGAATTGGTTTTCTTCTTGTTCTTGTGTTGTTTCTAGTTTACAACCTCCATGGTACTTGAATCCTCTTTGATGACTGAGTCTTGCTTTGCCCTAAATTGCAGGTCCCCTGGAACTGACACCTCATAATGTGAAAAAAAGTCCAATCATTCAGGTGATTGTTAGATGGCAGAACCTCAGTCTTTAGCGCTTTTAGACTAATTTCTAGAGGTATATTGTTTTTCATTTCTTTGAGCTCTGAATGGAGATCACCATGCCCCTTGGGTATTTAACATTTTTACATAAGTTATTTTTGATCTTTTTTTTTTTTTTTGAGTTGGAGTCTCACTCTATAGCCCAGGCTGGTGTGCGGTGGCACGCTCACAGCCAACCCAGCGCCAACCTGCTGGGCTCAGGCGATCCTTCTGCCTCAGTCTTCCAAGTAGCCAGAACTACAAGCATGTGCTACCACATCCCGCTCATTTTTTGATTTATTGTAGAGATGAGGTCTCGCCAAGTTGTTCAGGCTGGTCTTGAACCAGTGGGTTCAGGCAATCCTCTCATCTCAGCCTCACAAAGTGCTGGGATTAGAGGCTTGAGTCACTGCACCCAGCCTTGATCTATTTTTAAGAGTGATTGTACCAACATTCCCTATTATATAGCACCTTACAAAGAAGTTAGCAGGGATGATAAGCACTAGGGCTACTGAGTGTTTTTCTACAGAAGCAGCACTTGTCAATGAGCAAAGAAGTCAACATTGTGAATAATATTTGGAGTTCAAGTTTCACTTTTTTCTAGTAGTAAAAAAAGACTGCCAATTAGGCATAACTTCTCCTGAAGCTGATTGGTTAAAATAAAATGCAAATATTTTAAATCAAAGGATTGCTGTATCCTGTAACTGCAAATTTAATTTCTAGTTTGTTCTGAGTAACTTAAGATATTGTATTTTAATATCTAACTGGTTAGAATTATTCTGAACAACTTTTTATTAACTTTGAGTTTTAGTTTATTTTGGTCATAAAAGAATAGCTCATATAGTTATATTTTGTAGATTTCATTGAAATTTTACTTATGACATAGTAAATCCAATTTTAAAATTTAACAATATTTTACATATACCTATTAAATCAAGCTTGCTGCTTATATTATTCAAATATTCTATTTCCATATTTGTCATCAGCCTATTTTACATGCCAAATTCTGAAAGGCATGTCCAAGTTTCTTAATACAGTTTTGACTTTGTAAATTCTAATTTTTATTTTAATGTTTTACTTTATATATTCAGTGTCTGAAAAGTCTGGAAGTGAAATTTTTAAAAATTCTTTTTCATCTGCTTAATGTGCTTTGAGTTAATTTCAGTCATACTATTCCATGGTAGCTATTTTTAGAACACTACACTAAGTCTTGGTCCTATATTTCATATCAGTAACTCTACAATAATGAAATAAACAGCCTGTGCTTCCCGACTTTTAGGATACTGCATATTTCAGTGCTATACTGCTTGGCACATAAAGACAGATGACCATTAAAACTTGAGTTCCAGTTAAACCTTTCTTCAATAAAATAGAACTCTTTGTTCTGTTGAATGCTTTTCCCCTTGAATTTTCTTCTGCTTAATACTAAATTATGCTTATCTTTTAAAAACTGCCTAGCATGTCTTTATCTTTTATTTTCAATCTTTGAACCAGTTTGTTTTACATGATTCTTACAAACAGCATGGTTCTCTTGAGTTTTTTTGAGAGTGCCCCATATGAGCCATTCTCTTTTAATCAAGTTGTTAAACTCCTTCAGATTTATCGTGACAATACATTTGGCCTTGGGTCTAGCATTTTCTTATGTTTTTTTCCTTTTAGCTTTTTTTTTGTTTTACAAAACCAAGTTTTTAAAAAAGTTTTCTTTACGGAAATATTTACTTAGAAATTGCAAATGAGTGCCTTTTGAAAAAAAATCTAAATTTATCTGTCTACGTGTATCAAGAACAAAGCTGCAGCCGCTGTGTCCTTATTGAAGAGATTTTTAAAGTCAGTATTTTACCTTACAATCCTACTTTACTACTTTCTAGGTTTTGTTAAAGCAAAGATTCTAGATTCATATTTTTTTAAAACATTGTGCATCTTCTTCCCTTGCAATAATTATTTTAAAAAATATTTCATTCAAGCTTGACGAACTATATGAACAATTAATTGGCTTACACTCTATACATTTAATGGTTTTCTTGCTCACTACTCTTTCATCTATGTTGTTTCACACTGTAATTCATTTCTTGATTCACTGTATTACTATTTAGAGTAGTTTCTTTTTTTTTAAGGAAAGTTACATCAGTGATTAACAGATTCTGCATGTTAGAGAACATGTTCATTGTTTTATTTGCTCATGCATTCACTCAGTCTACAAACACAGTCACACATCACCTAATGACCGACATTCTGAGAAATGTGTTCTTAGTGCAAACACATTGTACACTCACACAAACCTGGATGTCATAGCCTACTATATACCTAGGCTATATGGTATAGCCTATTGCTCCCAAGGCTACAAAGCTGTACATGTTATTGTACTGAACACTGTAGGCAACTGTATCACAATGGGAAGTAACTGTGTAACTAAACACAGAAAAGGTACAATAAAATTATGGCATTATAATCTTATGGGACCATCGCCATATAGTTTGTTATTGACTGAAACACTGTAATATGCATGGACATGGTTATTTATTGGATGCATGTCAGGTACTGTTTTTCTAGAAACAAGAACTACAGTAGTGAAGATTGGATAAAACCCTTTTGGGACTTCAATTCCAAAGGGAAAATATATAAGAGTCTAGAAGGTTAGAGAATTCATGAATCACTTTTTTTTCCCCCCTTTCAAAATTCTGGGGACAGAAAGGGAAACTAGATGGTGACCTCATTTTTTTTTCTTTTTTGTTTTTTAGGTGCTTATGCTGCTTTAAACTAGAAAATGTTCTGGAACATTTTCTTTAGTCTTGAAATTCAGACTTTTCTCTGAATTATTTCAAGGTCTACATAAAAGGATCTTCCTTCTCTCTATACCTGTTTTTTAGGGTGTTCATTCACTGAGCGCTCAAGCCCTAGGATAATTTTTTCCTATTATTTCTTTCTGGTATAAACACACACATTAGTATATGTATTTGCTGATACTAAATTCTCTGCATTTACTTCTCATGCTTCTACTATTTTCACTTAGAATTTTCATGTCTTCAGTCCAGGGGTTCAAGATCAGCCTGAGCAACACAGTGAGACCCCATCTCTAAAAAATAAAAAATTGGCCAGGCATAGTTCCAGCTATTAGAGAGGCTGAGGTGGAAGGATTGCTTGAGCCCAATAAGTCAAGGCTGTGGTGAGCCATGATTATACCACTGCACTCCAGCCTGGATGACAGAGTGAGACCTCGACTCAAAAAAATGAAGAAAAAAAGAAAAGAAAAGAAAATTATACATACACACACACACACACACACACACACACACACACACATAGATGAATTTCAAAGTTTTCTTCTGAGTTCTATTAGAATTTGTTTAGCTTTTTCCCCCTATTCACTGATTCAGGTTTCTTTAGTACTAAATCTGTTCCTCATTGTTTTGTTTTAAAATTCTGTAACTATATTTTTAATTTCCAGTGACCTCTCCTGTTCTCAATACATTTATTTTTCTTGACAATCTGCTCTGATTTTAATCGATGTGATACCCTCCTAACCTTACTTTGAACACTAATTTATTTTTCTAAGTTTTATCCTGTTTCGTATATGAAATCTGTTTCAAACAGGCCTATTCACTTTTGTTGGCCAATTGGTGTTTTTCTTTAAGCCATTATCTTCCTATCTGTCCACTGATTCTTCTATGTTCATTCTAAGAAAGTGTTCATGTTTGTTTTGCAAGTGGTAAGAAGTAGTGCCAGATAAATGTATATGTTTAAATATTTAGTATTCACAAAAAAGGTGAGAAGATTTTAGATTTATTGTAAATTTATTTGCTATCTTAGCGATACAATCACCTATATGATATAAAAAAGGACTGGCAAGTAGAATCAGAATAGGGGATTTTACTTCTATTCCAAATAAAATCTTTTCCATGTCTTGAGTAATATAAGCAATGATACTGACTTAATAAGCATAATTATTATGCACATATGCATGTATATTATAAGCACACTATATATTTTCTATATAAATACATGTATACATATATATGCTTTATACATAGTATGTCACTACATACATACATTTATATGTATATATTATATGTACGTATATAGATATATGTATTACATATGTATATAAAAATTATCTTTAATGTCTGTGGTGCATTCAAAAAATGGATACTACATCACAAGAAAAATCTCAATAAAGTCCTCAAAATACATACTGCACAGATACTATTTTATTCTGATTTTCCTTGAGTTTTTTCCATCCTAGTTGGTACCCTCATTGCAATTTAAAAAAAAAAAAAGAGGAGTTTCCTGGCATGAAAACTGTTAATATTCCTTTCCACCATCTAGGATATTTAGGGGGGAAAAACGAGGTTTTTTTGGTCCCATATTTTCTCCTCAGCGACTTCTATACTTTTTCCTACACAGATTACACATTACTTTTTCCTACACAGATTACACATTACCTACACTGCAATAGGTTACAGACATTCATTAAAAAAAACAACAAATCCTGAAATCTTTGGGATTACTAATTTTTAAAAAGATTACCTCAACAGTAAAGTTTTCTTTTATAAAAAAGAAAGTTTCAAGTTTCATCATTCAAATGTAGCCTATCTAAAGCACCTGGAAATAATTTCAAAGTTTTCAAAGTCACTATTCTAATAGATATTACTTCCAACTTAACCATTATTGGCCTTTGAAATATAGAAGCTAGAAGCAGACTGGACAGATCAAATGTTATAGATAAAAGCATTTTGAAAAGCATACAGTACTATGAAAACATATGGTGGTAGTATTAAAAATGGATTTGAATATGAAATCCCAAACTCATTCATTTCAGTGATTCCTTAATGCCTGGATAAGGGCAGAAAGTAGTGAGACTTTAATTCAGATCCAGTTCAGTATCTTACTGGGATCATTTCAGGCCAGTTAACTTTAATCAAATTACACTCCCTCCGTACATGATTAAAACCAAATGAGGTTTTGGTCAAGTGCCACAGTTTTTCACTCAAAACCATCATATTCACTTTCTAGGAGGATACTTGGAAATTACGCGATCAAATCTGAAAATAACTTTTCAAGACTTGCGTGTGGTCTTCCTGACAAAGAAGAACTTTATATTGGTGGCTGAGTTCAAATCCCTGGCTGCAGCTAACTAGTTGGTGATAAAATAAACACAACAACAATGGATGTGGAACACAAACCAGAAGAAATCTCAGACTCTAAAACACATGTTAACTGAATGCAATTTATAGTATCTCTCTCACTCATCAGATACAGCCAAGAATATGGAAGAAAAGATTGTTAAAGAGACTCAGAACTAATAGGAATTTAAAAAAAAATTTGTTGAGGCAATGAAGGTTAGGCATGCTGCATCAAAAAGTAACAAATATAGTAAGTAAAACCATTAATTAAAATATAAGCAGATGAACCAGTTTTTTCCCTTTTTGCAATGACAAAAATTGGATTATTCACTGATAACCAATTATTAGTAATCATGTGGTCATATATTACTGCTTTATACTTACCTAAGTGCTTCAGTAAACATTACCTTGTTGGATTTCACAATGCCATGAGGTAGCCCTTGTGAACTGCTAAGGGGATTAGCAACAGTAATGAATTTGAAAATGTGTCAGAAGAAAATGTGACAAATTGCCCAAGGGCCGAGATTAAACGCACTCATGTGCACAGGCCTCTTGACATTGTGTGTGAACTGCACCAAACTGATAAGATATTCAATACCACTTTTATAAGACAAAGGAAAAAGGGAAAAAATTGTGCATATGCATGGAGGAAGCTTAGGAAAAACTATGGAAGGATACATGCTGATCTGTTATATGGTTATATCAGCTATCACCATATATATTAATCTGCTATGTCAGATCATATCAATGGTTATCAGAGAAGTGGTTGCAGAGACGAAGACTATTAGTCTTATTTTGCACTTCTTTACTGTCTGGATTTTTATCATAAGCATGTATTACCTCTGAAATTCAAATGGGCAAAACAAAATAAAAACATATTGGCTAAAATTGTCAACAAATACTGGGTATTACTTTAAAAAAACAATTCAAATTATGTATTTTTTTAAAGAAAAAAAAAAACACCCTGGAATTATGCTATAAATTGTGAACACTGAATCCTAAAAATAGTTAACTTAATGACCAATTACATTTAACAAAGACCTTGCTGGAGAAAGAAATTTAGATTCAATTCATATGTACTGAGCACCATCAAGTACTAGATGATGTGCTGAACAGTCACCTAGTAACTTAGGACTTAGAGAATACCTATACTCAATTTTTCCACAGTCTTCCTTACACATACCCAGTTATACACTCCTCTAGCTCTGCAGATAAACAACCCTATACTTCAAATCCAAAGTTATCAAAGCCTTCTATTCATGAGAGTTTGCAGTATTTTACATTTAAATGAAAATTATTATGCTTAAAAATAGTTAACTTGTCCTTATTTTGCCTAAACTTGGAGGCACTTAAGCTACAGTATAATTTGGCAAAACAAAAAGGCGACTCATTTCATCAGGCATTGTAAACTGCCTATCAGAGTACTTGGCATATTTTGCAACTCGAATTCTAAAAAAGGTCATTATTCCCTCCCCTGGATCCTGACTGTTACTGAATACTACACCTAGCTTTCTATTACTATGTCCACTTCAAATTAAGAAGGCAAATCTATTCTTTGGAAATACACATGGCTCAATTAACTAAATATGCTCACAAAAATCTTCACCATCTTTCAAGAATTCTTTGTGTGTTTCACTATTGTTTCATTTCATCTCTCCCACCCAACTTGGGGCCCTCACCGTTCCCACTCTGGAACACAGTGCAGCCGCCAAGACTGTGAGTGGCCAAAGTGACTGAAGCAGGCTACTCTCTCAGTCTGTCTCTGCCTGGCAGTGGAAAATTCCTTTGTTTTAACACTTAGCAGAAGCGTAATCTTAGAGAAAGAACTTTAATTGAAAAAGAATTTACTGAAAACTCACTTGGGAGTCCCTAAGTAATAAAACAAGATACCTGAAATCTTTTCCATTGCTGGGTTTGGTTAGTAGTGCTGTTGGGCTGGCTGGATCCTCAGCCCAAGCTCAACGCCAGTTTCCTTTACCAGGAGGTACCTACACTGTTCTAGACCAGACCAAATTTCACTCTTCATTCTGATAAAACCAAATTGCTTCTTAAGCTTCATTCCACAAATATGTCTTTAGCATTTGCTTTGTTCCTAGATGCTGTCAGGAATACAAAAATGGATTGTGAGCCATTCTCAAACAACTTGTAGTGTCTTAAGTCTTAAATTGGTAGGATACAAAGGATAACATTTTAATGATGGCTTCCACCTAAAGAATAATTTGAAAAACACACAAGGCAGTTAGTAACCAACAAAAATAGGATATGCCTTCCAAAACATTAGAAACTTAACAATACAGAAAAGTATATACAGTCAAAAATGCACATAAGCATTAAAATCAAAGTATAAAATAAAGACAATATATATCAGTTTTAACAAGAGTGACCATATAGAATTCATCATCCAAACTAGAATTTCAGATGGTGAAGAGAGGCACTATTAATAATTTATTTAAAACAAAAGTCATAAGACAGGATGTCTTAAGCAAACCAGGTTGTGAGGTTTCCCTAGTTATAATAGCAAATAGTTCACATAACTAAAAAAGAAAGATGGAATCAATGAGTTCAAATGCTCAGCTTCTTCTCTACTTTCCCAGTCCTTTTCAAAATCTAAAAGTCAATGAGGTGAAGATGAAAAGCAAAACATGATACACAAAAAATATTCTATGGTGGACGCAAAGAACAAGGCTGTGGATTTGCTACACTTAAAAAATTTTTAATTTTGTCTTGATTTTGTGGGTTTGGGAAATACTGTATTTTTATATTACTTATAGTTCAATTTCAATACATTCAGATTATCACCATAATTATACAAGTTAACACACCTTCTACCTGTTCAGGCTTTTATTTTTTTAAGGCAATTTTATATTTTAGCATAGGTTTAACAAACCTGGTTTCACTTATAAAATTTTCTAATCTCATAAGGGGGACTGTTTTTCAAATCTGTTATCCAAAAAATGATGAATGTATCAGAATTACGTAAAAATTAGACTTTAATGGGCCACACTCAAAGTTGCTCCAAAGAGTGAAAATATTTTGAAAGTGCTGAATAAGACCAACGTCATATCACCTGCAAACTCTTATAGCTATGAGAGTCCAAGCTATGAACAATGCTAGGTATCTCGGGTCTGGACAGATTAAGATATCTAAAACTGAAAGACACAGACCCACACACCTAGCCTAGTTGCTTACTCCAAGTTCTACACCTCTAAATTAACAAAGGCCCTTGGGAGAAATTAATTTTCAATGAAGAAAATGAACATTAGAATCAACAAAGATGAAAACTAGAAGCAATCTGGTAGCCACATCCTGGAAATTCGTTTCCTAATAAGCTGGACCTCTCATCTTTCTTTGTGATTAACTGTTCCCCAATTTTCCACTTAATCTAGAACCTAAACGTCCAGACTCCATTTTCCTCCTGTTTTAAATTCTATTCCATATCTGTGTTCAGAAGAAGCACCTGGGAGGGTAGCACAGTCACATGCTTATTTACGTCCATCTGTATTTGAATGTGTCTAGTAAAGTGCACTCTGGCTCAATTTAGAGATACGCCCAAAGAATAATGATATTTGCCCAGGAGCTCAGAGACACCAATTGAAAACACAATGCAATGGGATAAATGTTCTAAGAGAAACGTACTAGAAGATTAGGAATTCAAAGAAAGGAAGGAGTGAGCCAGATGTGTCGTCTAGAGCAGCTGGGAAGGCTTCAGAGAGGAGGTGACATTTGAGCTGTGGCTTGAATCTGAGTTTACCAGGCAGGAAAGGGAAAAAGAACACTTGAGGAGAAGAAATAGCATACGTTGAAACACAGAGATATGAAAATTGTGGTGTATTCAGGAGTGCTGAGTACTGAAGCACAGGGTTTAAGGTAGGAGGAAGTAGCCAGAGAGTGAAGGGTCTCTTTGCAAACTGGGTAAAACTGACAAATCCTCACTGTCGGCTTCTTTCTTTTGAGAAATTCAGTTATTCCTCCCACTGTCCTTTCCAATGGTTTTCTCCTTACAAAGAGTGAAACCTGGTTCTAGTCTTAAGTCTCACTACCAGCTGTCCAAGCTTAGAGGAGTCCCAGTCTCTCTCTGACTCAGATTCCTTATTTATAGACGTGGATACAGGAACTATGAAATACAAGGATTCTATAAGCAGAATGTCAAAAATCATTACAGCGTATTTTCATTTTTAACAATCATAGTAAGGGGAATCAGTGACATAAGTATTTCAACTAATCTCAGCTACACAATTATACAGAGAACAAAATTAGAGCTAATAAGGAAAGGCTGGAATAGTGTAATTCATTGAACAGGTCAAAATCCTCTCAGTCTCAGTTGTTTCATCTGTAAAATGAAGATAAGTTTACCACTATTGCGAGTCTTAGGTAAGAAAACAAACAGAAGTGACTCACTGAACACCTGGCATGCAACTGCTTTGAAATAAATGTTGGTTAAATCTAGTTTGATATATCTTTCAAGTACATTAATGAATGTGGCACTCCTATTAGTATTAGTTAACAAAACGTATGTAAATATAATGAAACTGATTATGTAAACTGTTTAGAAAATGAAAATTTACTATTGTCATTTTAGAAAAATTAAAGGCTTATAGCTTTGAAGAAAAACAACTATTATACAGTAAATCTACTAACTGCTGCTTCTGTTGAGTTCTAAAAGAAAAAATTTCTCTTTCCACCTCAACCCCATCCCCACGGGATAGGGAATTTACCTTCAATTTTTCCAAGTATATCTGATTTCTTCCAGCCATTACAGAGTCAAATAAGACAATTTTTATACAGTAAAGAAATAATAACCTTTACTTCAATTCTACACTTGAATCAATAGATTCAAATCCTTTGAAATATGATCATCATTGCAATTATGTGCTGAACTGCTAAATTAACAAACAGTCATCTGGGAAACATAAAACAAAACTAGTGACAATGTGCTTCTAATTGCATGGGAGATCAGGATATTAGTGGTATTTTATATTCTGTTACACTGCCCACTAAGCAGCATATATTTTCATAATAATGCTTTGTCCAACCAGAAACCACCAAAAAAGCCATAACTCAATTTTCCAAGATGAAGAGAAAATCAAAATAAAATATATACAACTGAAACAATGCCTTTCGTATTTCGGAGAGAGGTGGGAGGGGCAGGAGAAAGGAAAAAAGGGCCAAAATAAATTTGAATGACTGCTTTAAAAATCATTCTTTGGGTTCAAACAGCAAGCTGAATGAATTTCGACTTCTCTATATTAATGATTCAGTCATCTCTAGGCCTCCAATAACAAAAAAAGCCTGCCTGCCTGCCATGGATTAGACTGGGCCAGGCAAGGGGATATATTTTATAGTACCTACACTGAGGAATCCTAGGTTATGTTAACAAAACTTTGGCCCAGTGAAGGACAAAATCTACTCAGTACCCTTCACCCAACAGCTTAATACGCTTCATAAACAGAGTTAAAGGTTACACATTTTACACATGGGCATTGGTGCGGACAGAGCACAGGCTCATGCACACGCTCACAGAAAATGCAGTCTTTGTTCCTGATTTGATGAAAATCTGTGGGAAAGGCTGCCCCCTTGTGTTCACCTCAGAGCAGCTGTGGCCCTTGCTAGAGCTGGAACTGGCTGCAGATCCCTTTTACCATCCCATCATGGCTTCTGAGATTGGACTTAGCCCCCCGAGCTTAGGCCCATAAATGAAGACCAGTGTAGACAACAAAGTGTCAATACTTCTGAGTTGGCCCAAATCCAAGCAAGCTGCTCTAGTCCTCTCCTGAGGGACAGCCAAGTACAGCTAGTCCGTGTGCCGAGGACTGTTTTTTGGTTTTTTTTTAAAGTTGCTGGTTGTGAGAAGAGGATCTCTGGAGGGATGGAATCCTATACATCAAATAGCCTCTGGTTGCCTGAATATCACCTAAAGTAATCTAGAGGTAGAGGAGAGGGCAAAGAGGACACTGAAAACAGCACAGAAACTAAAACAAGGTAAGAACGTCCAATACCTGGGCAGTAGACAAAATGAGAAAGATTCCCAAAAAGTCAATTAAGAGAGACGAAAAGGCCTTAGGAGATCATCTGACTCCACTTTCCTTTATATAGACATAATTTCAGGTCTGGAGATTCACCCAAAGTGGCCAGCTTGCCAGAGGTCCCACAGCTGTAAGCCCAGTGCTGCTCCTCCTATCAGAGGATGCCTTACTGACTAGTTTGGGATCAGAAATGTGAAGAAAATAATGTGCCCTGCACAACTCATGGTTTTGTTGACAAGGAATATGGCCTTCAAAGAAGAACCTGGGACAATAGGATTACTACTGTCTGTTTCCTTCTTCAGTGTGTATTTAAGATTGGACATAAGCTTTTTACTGAAAAACTCCCAGCCTCCTTCAATTTGTAATTCACAACTTCTGCCTCAGCCCCTCCTTCTTCTCCAAAACATCTATTTGTGGAGTCACATTCCAACCCAAATCTGGAGTAGGGCTTCAACATCAATGGTGACATGGATTTGCCCCTCCTGTCTTGCTTCTCAGCTTTTTCTTGAAGAAGTTAACAAAAGTTTTGACTCTTTTAACATTGAATAACTAGGAATGAGAAGGAGAGTCATCAAAGAGTTTTAGTAACTGACAGAGCATATAATTCTTTTCTACATATATTGGACATCTTTCAGATCAAACTCACTAGAATACCAGAGCACCTTCCCCCAGAATGTTTTTAGCAGACTACTTGAATTTTTTAATTAGATAAAAAGATTTGCATTTAAAGAGATGATGCTTTTAAAAGCAGAAATGTTCTTTAGTCTTAATTAAGTGCTTCACTTATGATTTTCTTTATGTGTGAATTTGAAGATCTATTAATTAATGACAGTGTTTCTTAAGGAAATGAATGGTATCAACCATGTTGCTCAATTAATATTTTACCTTTTAATATTATTTGAAACAAAATAAGGTACATCATGTCACTGGGTCTTCACAGCTGCCTTTTGTGATTCTCACTTTGCAAATGAAGAAACTAAGGATCAGAAAGGCTGAAAAGAGGGGATCAGAGAGGCCTGCTACCCAAGGCTACAAAGCTAAAAGGGGGCTAAGCTAGAATTTTAACCAGAATATTCTATTTTCAAATCACATACTTTTAACCTATCCAGTCAATTCTGTGGGATGAATTCTAAAAGACAGCACCAATAATGTCAAGGAAAGATACTAAGTTTACCTTCTACTTCTGTAAAAATTAGGTAATACTTAAGATATTTTAAAAAGTGAAAGAAAAATAAAACAGATAATATAGGCCCATTACTTATCTTAAGAAAGAGAACTTTACCAATATTTGTGTATTCCTCCAGTCATGTCTTCTCAAGATAAACATTATCTTTCACTTGCTGTTTATCATTTTGTGCATTTATTTCATATGTGTCTGTTCCTAAACAGTATATACAGTATTTACATGTCAACCTTTATATAAATGGTCTGCAACTTGCTTAATTCAAAAATTACACTCATAAGACTGATGTTGATTCATATAATATAGTTTGTTCATTTTCACTCATGTACGATATTTCGTTTTTGCATCATAATTTACTTATCTATTCTTCTGTCAATGGATCTTTAGGTTGCTTCCTCTTTTACCCTATTATAAACAATGCTACTGTGAACATCCTTGTACGTGTCTCCTTATTTAATAGTGTATTTAAAGCTTCTCTAAGATATATACCTAGAAGTGAAATACTGCATCTTGAGGTCAAGTACTCTTTCAAGTGGTTTTATCAACTAACATCAACAGTTTGTAAACGTTTCCACTGCTCCATATCCGAATCACAGGATATTGCCAGGTTTTAACGTTTTTGTCATTTTAATAGTTATAAAAGGATATCTCATTGAGATTTTTCCTTGATTACTTCACATCTAATGTCGATGTCATGTTTTAGATCATACTAGAAACACGTTTCTCCAGCCAACATCACTGTTCTTCTAATCATATACTTTTATCTTTTCTGAAAAGATCAAAAGATATGTCAAGTCTTCACAATTACTGCCACTACTCAAAATTCACTTAAAAAAAAAATCACCTTACCCCAAGCTATCTTCATAGTCTTTAAATATTTTTTTTTGAAAATTAAAAAAAAAATCTATGTACCCCCAATTTACCCCTTGTACTAAAACTTACAAAAAAAAATCCACATAGGTCAGTCTTTGGTGCACAATGTTCATTACTCCTCCAAATCAATTCCTAAAGGTCAAAGGTATGACTATTTTTCGGATAAAATTATCTTTAAAACCTCTGATATACAAAACAAATTGCACTCCAAATGGACTGTATCAATTTATGTGTATAAGAAAGTATATTTCTCAATCTTCTTCAAAACCCTTTTGACAGTCTGTTGGTTATCTGTTGAAAAAAATCAAATCCGACCTTATCAATAAAACTACTATGTGAACCATCAAGGATATCTTCCCAACTTCCATTAAACCCATTTACAAAACTCAATTTATTTCCCCAGTTTGTCATATGCTAAAAATACTAAGAATAGAGATTAAATATCTCACCATCAGTTTACTGAATTTAGCCTTTGCTTGACCTATTACTATCCACTCTTTCCTGCTTCCTATTTTTGACATTTGATCTCCTAGTGTCTTATGAATTTATCTAAATTCGAGGTTCTGGCCCCTCTGGCCTGCCCAGTGTTGGCATGACAACTATGTTGATAATGAAATATTCAACTTACAAGTATATCTTTACAAGTATATCTTTGGAATGGAATATGATCTGCAGTCTATTTATTATTATGTATAGGTTCTAACTATAATTGTTCACCCTTTCTACTACTGTATCTGAAATAGTATTGGAAGGAAATGAAAAAATCGCAACAAGCCTATCAGCTGAGTTTCTAGGGGTGACTCTATGGCAGATGAAACTGCCCCCTCCCTTCCAACCAGAGGGCAAGAGGGCCTAACACTTGTAGAGAAGATGGTCTTGGCTGTATTTCCTTCAAGCTTACCTCTGGGGAAGCCCCCAAACTGCCTAAGAATATAGCCTGTAGTCCCACTGAAACTTTACTCAGGACAATCTTATATTTCCATGCCTGGGCAATACTTGCTGCACTCCTCACCTCCACTTCTTTCCAAAGTCTCATAGCAATCCAATTAAATCAATCCAATTTGTTAGATGATTTGCTACCAAATGTTCTTTGTGGCCTCTCCGTATATTTAGCAGGTTTGAGATTCTTATTATCCCAAATCCTCCTTACTCTTACAAGATGACCATGTTTTCTACATTGTTAAGTTGGGAGAGATTATATACCTTATATCATTAATCATTTAAATTTTTCACTGTATCTTACATCTTTCCCCTCTCATTATATCTTTTTCACCAATAAACAAGTATAGTCAAACTCTAGTAAATACACATTCACACTTCCTTGACTCAACTATTCCTTCAAACTGTTACCCATTTTGCTCCTTTCTTTAACTGACAAATTAGAGCAAAACCTGTTTCAATTATCTCTTGCTTCATCTCCCCTAGTGATCTAGCCTCTACCTTATGAGTGTCATTCAAGAATAAAAGAGGAATATACTCTTTGGAGATGGTGGGGGAGACAATTCCCATTCTATTTTCCTTTGTTCTTACATAATGTCTAGAGTGGCAATGAGTTTATTAAATAGCAGACAAATGGTTCACAGGTTATAAAGTTATATTAATCTATCCATTTAAAAGAAGTTATATAGTCACAGCCAGTTACTTTTTGGTCAGCAAAAATGAGAATTAACAGATACATCTTAACTTGTATAATTAAGCATTTTATCGAATTAGATGCTAAACATCTGATCTGAACTGACAAAAAAGGGGACTCCTACCTTCCCATAACCTGCTAAATGGCTTCTAGGGTAAAAGGGATCAACAGCTTGTCACACCTGCAATGTATAACTGCAGTCCACAGGCTGGAAAGTATTGAATTAGAGTACACCTAAAAATATGATAAAGAAGATACTGCATATAAAGCTAAAGAAATCCAGCCAAAGTTATACTCAGATTCAGGCCTCAAATGCTTTCATTTGAAAAAGAAACAAATGAACTAATCCTTCTAAATTTAAATATATATAAATTTAAATATATATTATATAAAAACAATCTATGATAACCAGGAAGACTTAAAGATGCCACATAAATGTACAAGAACTGTAATATATAAAGAATTGACTCTTTAAGGATAAAAGGAAAGATACAATATAACAAACCTCCAATAAGACTGGTCGAGAGAAAAGGAAAAAAATTCAAATAATATTGAAACAAAAAAGTTAAATGACCACAGATAGAGAAGCAGATGAATATCCCAGCTTTCTTAATATATATTATTATAGGACCATGGGAAGTTACTTAATCCTCGAAAGTATCAGTTTTCCTATCTGTGAAATGTATCTCGTTTGGCAAAGAATAAATAATTACTCCCAAATATTTAATACAACTTCGATCACATGGTAAGTCCTAACAGATGATCACTGTTGTCATTATTATAACCAATATTAATGCTGATCTCCAAGCAAATGAACTAGATAATCAATCTCATTATCTATGAACAAGAAATACAAAACTGATATGAGGATAAGGAAACTGACAGGGACAATTACAATTGGGAAGATTAGCAAATCACAATCTAGATAGCCAATCAGATATAACTGGTTCCTTGGGTGTTAATATAAAAAATTTTAGGTCCCAGAAAATTCCCATGCCATTTAAATAAAAAACAATGAAAACCATTCCCTAATTTGTTATTTGTTTCATGCAACTAGTGTAATACTGATATCTAAACTCCACAAATGAATGGGCGCAGTAGCTCATGTCTATAATCCCAGTACTTTGGGAGGTTGAGGCAGGAGGATTGCTTGAGCCCAGGAGTTGGAGACCAGCCTGGACAAAACAGCAAGACTCTGTCTCTACAAAAAATAAAAAAAATTAGTTGGGTGTGGTGGCACATGCCTATAGTCCCAACTATTCAGGAGACTGAGGCAGGAAGATTGCTTGAGTCCAGAAGTACAATGCTGCAGTGAGCTATGATTGTGCTACTGCACTCCAGTATGGGTGATACAGTGAGACCCTGTCTCAAAAAAACAAAACTAAAATTAAATTAAAAATAAACTCCACAGACATAAAATAAATGTACACAAAAACTACAGACCAAACTTACAAATATAAACATTTTACTTTGCCGACAAATTGAGTTTATTACTCAGTAACATACTTGAAATACACTCATCAAATAATTTATTCCAGGAATATAACTGGTTTAATATTAGGAATTGTGTTAATATGATTCATGGTGTGAGCGAGGCAAAAGAGAAAAACCGTATGTATCACCTGAAAGATACAGAAAAGACCATCTGACGAATCTCAACATGTATCCATATTTAAAAAATTAACCTATTAAATGGAAATAAGAAGATTCTTTATTTTCTTTTCTTATTTTTTTGACTTGGAGTCTCACTCTGTCGCCCAGACTGGAGTGCAGTGGCATGCTCCGGGTCACCGCAGCCTTGACCTGCTTGGTTCCAGCGATCCTTCCACCTCAGCCTTCCAAGTAGCTGGAACTACAGGCGCACGCTACCACACTCAACTAATTTTTTGATTTATTGTAGAGACGAGGTCTCACCAAGTTGCCCAGGCAGGTCTTGAACCCACAGGCTCGGGCAATCCACTCACCTCAGCCTCCCAAAGTGCGGGATTACAGGCTGAGCCACCAAGCCCGGCTGGATTCTTTATTTTCATTATAAAGACAATCTGGCTCAAATTTCAGGGTAATATATATATTACCTATATATGTATATATGTACATATATATGTAGAAATTCTTCTAATATAAGGAATTGAAGATTCTTACTACACCACTATTTAACACTGTTCTGGAAGTTACAGCAAATGCAGCTAAACAAAGTGGGAGAAGCTATAAATATTCAAAAAGTATACTGTCTCTAAGAGAAAAATATACATGTTTAAAAAACAGTATAAAAATGCTATTGAACTGTATATTTGAAAATAGTTAAGATGGCAATTTTTTTTTGAGTTGGGAGTCTCACTTTGTCACTCAGGATTGAGTGAAGTGGCATGTTCATGGCCACCGCAGCCTCAACCTGCTGGGCTCGGGCAATCTTTCCACCTCAGCCTTTCGAATAGCTGGAACCACAGGCATACACCATTACGCCCGGCTAGTTGCCCAGGATGGTCTCAAACTACTGGGCTCAGACAATCCTCTCGCCTCCACTTCCCAAAGTGCTGGGATTACAGGCATGAGTCACTGCCCCTGACTCGGTAGATTTCATGTTGTGTTTTTACCACAATTTTTAAAAACGCACATATATGGGCAGAAAAAGACTGGCGGTTATTCCCACAGTAAATGATAACTCTTATTTGGCTTATCTGCAGTTTCAAATGGACCTATATTATGTCTTGCACTATATTGAAAGTTAGCTTCAAAGAAGTTTAAAACATTAATCATATATAAGAGCTATTACACTAAAATAAAAAAGACAAACTTTTATAATAAAAAAATAAAGCAAGAAAACACAAACTTAGAGAATTGGGAATGAAAAAGATAAAGCACACCAGAATGAAAGAATCAAACATTTTATGCACCTAGTCCAGTTGGTTTTACAAGTGAACTATTTCAAAACTTTTCAAGAAAAGGTAATTTTCATATCATATACAAATTTCTCTAGAGCAGCACTGTCCAGTATGGTAACCACTAGCCACACATGGTTACTGAGCACCTGAAATGTGGCTAGTGCAACTAATAAACTTTAAATTTTATTTTATTTCAATATATTTTAAATAACTGGATGTAGCTAGTGGCTACCAGTTGGATAGTACAGCTTTAGAGAGTAGAAAAAATGGAAGCTTCCCATTTTGGTATTATGATACCAAGACATAATGGCCAATTTTACTTATTATACAAGAAAATTTTGGATTAAAAGCTAGTAAGTTGAATCTAAAAATGTATAAAAAATATATGAAATAATCATATTTCTCCCCCAGAAAAGCAAAGACAACTTAATAATCAGGAAATAAAGTATAATTCATGACATCAATCACAGCAAGGGGAAAAACTCTATAAATGTGTCTTCAAACGCTGAGATTGCACCAACAAAATTCAGTACCTGTTCCTGATTAATTTTTTTTTAAACAAGGATACTTTCCCACCATGATAAATAAGAGATACCATGAATCGACAGGAATCAGCAAATCTGAAACTAAAGCACTAGGGACATTTCCATTAAAAGTCAGGAAGCAACTAGACAGAACAGCAACTGCAACTATTATTACTTACTATGTTCTTATAGGCAATATGAAAATAAAAAGAAATAGGACAGATAACTATTAGGAAATATGAGAATAAAAGCATTATCATCTATAAAAGGAAAACCATTAAAATCAGTTGAAACTATTAAAACTAAGAAGTGACTTAGTTTTTTACTGCTTAAAATAGAGTCTCTCCAAGTGGAAATGTTGATAATAAAGTCTATTTTTTAAAAGTTCACATTTAGTAAATTTAAAGAATGACAAAAGCACCAGTAAGTCTTAGAAACCAAGACTGCTGGCTCTTTCAAGGGAGATTTCCTTCGAAATAAATTAAATCAAATATGCTAGTAAAACTCTTCAAAGATTTCTGACTCCTAGATTACTCCACATGACTAAGGATTCACACACTCTTCATTCAATCCACACTGATTATCATCACTGACTTCCTATCGACCCAGCAACCAACCATGACAGAATGAAAACTGGTTCAGAAAAAGGCTTAATTAATATTTATTATTTTCTTCATGCTGTGACAAGAAGAATATCATGTTTCTTCTCAGAATGTCCCTGAACTTTTAAAGATTTAACCATATGGAAGAGATCTAAAAGAGTGTATGAAAAGGCTAAAGATTTGAAATCCTAATTCAATTTCCCCTCACATTTTAATAGAAGCCTGTAGCAAACATTTATTTTTAGAGATATTCTCAGTAGGGAATTGAACAAAAAGGCTATTGTGTGCTAAACGTGGTGAGGTCTCTCTAGTCCCATCTATACCAACTTTATAAACATCAGGTTGGAATTAAGTGATTTAAAACTTTAAATTAACTATTTCCAGACCACAAAATCTATTCCACACTTATCAGCATGTATAAGTTCTCTAAGTGAGTTATAGTTGAGTTCAAATGTGAAATCTGCATTTTTCAAGTTCCAATAAAAGAACTTTCCTTTAGACTTTGACTGCATAATGCAGAATTGTTCAAGAATGCCATATAATGTCTTCATTTCCTTTTCCAACAAAAAAATTTCATCTGCACTTGATAAATTTACTGACTGTATCATTTCTAATGAAAAGCATATGGGTATCAATCATAGAGTTCTCTACTATTTTCTTATTAAATAGGAACACGGCTTTTTCTCTAAGTTAACAAAAGTAAAAAAGATGGAGTTTGCAGGCATGCCCTGATCACTATGAACATCTCTGTGTCTTAATTTATGATATGTGTCCTGCCATGGGCCTGCTAAAATGCAAAAGGAAACAAGAAATTATCTACGGTTAGTGGTACAGTCATTTTAAAACATGTCCACAAACACTCTGACGTGCCTCCCATCAAAAGGTGGAGTTAGTTCCCTCCCTTTGAACATGAGCCCGTCATAGTGACTCACTTTTAATAAACAGAATGTGGCAGAGGTGAGGCTGAAAGCTTTGAAGGCTAGGTCATAAAAGGTGATATAGTTTCCTCCTGGCTCTCCCCATTGGGGCACTCACCTATAAAACCTAGCCACCATGCTATAAGGAAGCCAAGCAGCCATATGGAAAGGCCTCAGTTCTACTCTCAGCCAAGGTCCCAGCCAACAACCAGCATCAACCTCCAGACATATGCCTGAAAGATCCTTCATGACTCTAGCCCACAGGCTTTGAGCCATCCCGAAAGATACTGCATGGAACAGAGACAAGCTGTCCCCACCAAACCATGACCAAACTGCAAGATGCATGAAAAACTAAGAGTCATCGTTTTAAGCTACTAAAGCTTTCAGTGGTTTATTATGCATCAAGAGACAAGTGGAACATATAGATTATTCCCACCAAATGTGGCCATCTTATTCTTTCCATTTCAAATGTACCTGAGAAGACAAATCTGTTTCAAAGAAGAAAAAAATCCCAAAAAACTATGCTGACATAACTGACCTCAGTCAACTGACCATAGCAACCTGGTAGCTGAAATCCCAGCACTCATTACCTTTAGCTGTCAGCTAGTTTTCTCTTGAGTTCTTTGCTTCTTACCTGCCAGATCCTCTAGCCTCCTATTCTCCCCTGTCTTAAACTTACTCCTAGCTTTGAAAAGTTGCTTTTATTAAATACTCTGGTTTATTAAACTGCTGCTACTGCTAAAATAAGCTCCACGTTTTTAATCAATGAGCAAGTAAAAATTATCTGAAAAGGTAATTCTATGACTGAGGCTGATCACTCATTCAAGATGTTTTGATGGGGCCATTTACATGAGTTATCAATTCAACCCATAACCACATCAAAAACATTTACTGTTCCTTGTAATGAACACTGGGGGGGTGGGGGGGGTGGGGAGGGTGGGGATATTCTAATTACTGAAATAAGGTTTTTTTTTTTTTTAAGAAACAGCTTAAAGCTGGGCTCAGTGGCTCAGCCTGTAATCCCACGCTTTGGAAGGCTGAGGTGAGTGAATTGCCTGAGCCCGCGGTTCAAGACTCACCTGGGCAACCTGGCGAGACCTCATCTCTACAATAAATCAAAAACTAGCCGGGCATGGTAGCGCGCACCTGTAGTTCCAGCTACTTGGAAGGCTGA
>CAUYQG010268435.1:0-10020 GCA_963574415.1 Tarsius wallacei
CCCGGCCATATCCCCATCTTGACCACAGGCTGGATGGCCTCTTCCTGGACCTGGGCAGCGAGGAGCAGAAGAGGCTGCCCGCCTTCAACCGCACACTGGCCCTGCTCCGGCAAGTGCTCAAGTCCTCGGAGCCCCACCACCGAGGTAGGAGCCCGGGGAAGGGTGGGACTGCGGCCTCTGCCCCGCTCTCCCTTCCCCGTCACCAGCCCTGCATGACTGGCACTCTCCCCTTTTGCTGTACCCATCTCTTCCTCCCCTGCTCTGTTTCATGCATTCATCTGTCCACCTCAAGGGGTCCACATGCCTTGCCCAAGTGAGCACATCGGCTACAAATCACCAGGACTGCATGTTTCCCACCTAGGTCTCATGACCCGAAGGCTGAGAGATAGAGTTTCCCCCTATTTCCGCCTACCAGCCCCTTTTTATGGTTGGGGAGTGAAGGAGAGGAGAGGAGATGAGGCATTTTCCCACAGGGCCAGACAGCAAGAACAGGACTGGAACCTCCAGAGCTGGAGAGAGATGAAGGCAGAGGGGAGCTATGCCCTGAAGTGAGGTCCCCCAGGGGGTGTGTTGGACCCAGAGAATTAGCACTAAGACATGTTCACAAGTCTCCGCTCCGCCACTGTTTTGGGGTTTTCTGCTTGTCTGTTTTTGAGTCAGGGTCTCACTCTGTCATCCAGGCTGGAGTGCGGCAATGTGATCATGGCTCGACACAGACTTGACCTCCTGGGCTCTGTTGAGCCTCCTGCCTCAGTTTCCCTCCTCCCCCGAGTAGCTGGGACTACAGGCACATGCCACCACAACTGGCTCGTTTTTTTGAGTTTTTAGTAGAGATAGGGTCTCACTATGTTGCCTAGGCTGGACTCGACCTCCTGGGCTCAAGCAATCCTCCCACCTTGGCCTCCCAAATTGCTGGGATTACAGACCTGAGCCACCATGCCCGGTCCCCTCTCGACCTTTGTTTCTGTCCTTGGGTTGTCCTTGGTGATTTTGTGTCATTGTCCTGTCTTTGCCTTCATGGAGGCTAATATTTTGGGTGGAGCTGGCCCCTACCCACTGGTGGCTTCCCCCATCTCTCCACTCCACTGCTTCCTAGAGACCCTCTCCCATCCTTCACCCCAGCCCTAGCCTGGTGCTACCTCGGGATGGTGCTGGAGAGGAAGGACACCTTCTCCACCACCCCCATGGGCGTCCACGACTGCGGATACTCAGGAACCGACCCTCTGGACTGCTTTGGCAAGGTGCGTGCCCGCAGCCACACCTGCCCACCAAGCTGGCGAGGAGCCAGGGCCCGGCCTCTTCTTCCAGAGTCCACTGGCCCACCCAGAAAGTACACCTCCTCTAGACCTGTCTTTCCAACCTCTTCATTCGGAACAAAAGTGCTCCCTCATCGCCGTTTCTCTTTGCCCAAGACTGAGTCCCTCCTCACACCCAATCTGGCCCAAGCTCATTTCTCCAGCCTTGAAATAGACCCTCGGACTCCTTCCCTTGAGGCCTTTGTTATTATTCCCTCTGCCGGGAGTTTTCTCCCTGCCCAACCCCAAGGGTGCCTCCCCGGGCCTTTCTGCTCCATGATGGCGCCTCCCTGGGCCCTCCTGCTCAGTGGAAAGAAGGTGAGTTTAGTGGGGTCTCCTGGCCAGCTCTGCCTGCAGGCCATGAGACCCTAAGGCAAGTCACTTAGAACAGGTAGCAGTCAATAACAACAGCAGGGTAGGTGATGGGACCCAGGTGGAAGGCTTTGCTGGACAAAACTAGTGACTATGGCAGTGAGTCAGCCTCTCAGGGGTCGGGTGCCAGTGGGTTGTGCCCCAAAGTGTTGGGTTCCATGACATGATGGAACTTCCTGGTAGGTGGATAAGTACACTGTGGTGATGTGGTTCCGTCCAGAGACCAGGTTCCTGTGGTACTGGCACTGCTCAGCCAGGTATGGTAAAACAAGCAAGTGGTTTTCTCTCGCCCTCCTCCCTTCCCTAGGCCATCGAGATTGCCAAAGACCAGCCTCTCATCCTGAATCGTCTGGCCAGAATCTTCCACTTCCTGGGAAAGCAGGATATGGCCACTGGAACCTGCAACATGGCCCTGGACATTGTGCGAGACCCGGAGCTCAACTGGCAGGCGTACTGCACAAGGGCCAAGGTAGGTCAGCCGGCAGCCCCAGCTCATGTTGCCATTGGGAGTCAGGCGACAAGGCCAAGACCCTGCTACCAGGGGCTTGGGGTCATGGAGCCTTCATGGTAGAAGGCACCTCAAGGGGCATCAAGAAACAGTTGTGTTCTGGAAGGCTCTGAGTGAAAGAGTGAAGAAGCCTCTGCCCTTGAGGCCTGGTCAGGGAGCTGCCACCTCTTCTGGATGAGCTCGGGTAGAGTCACACTGAGTTGGAATCTGGTCCCTCCCACAGCTATGGCTGTGGGACTGGCAGCAAGCCACTGACCCCTGCAAACCTCAGTTGCCAGGTCTGTGAGATACAGGTAACGGCCACTATCAGCCGGGCTCAGTGGCTCCACCTGTCATCCCAGCACTTTGGGAGGCCGAGGCGAGTGGATTGCCTGAGCCCGCAGGTAAGAGACCAGCCCGGGCAACTCGGCAAGACCTCATCTCTGCAATAAATAAAAAAAAAATTAGCTGAGCATGGTAGCATGCACCTGTAGTTCCGGCTACTTGGAAGGCTGAGGCAGAAGGATTGCTGGAGCCCAGCAGGTTGATGCTGGGGTGGCCGTGAGCGTGCCACTGCACTCTAGCCTGGGCAATGGAGTGAGACTCCAACTCAAAAAAAAAAAAAGGAAAAAAAGACTACTATCGCAAAAAGTTGTCAGAAGACTCAATGAGGTAGAATCTAAAGAAAGCACAGTATCTTGGGGGGTATGGGAAATGCTTTTAAGAGAGTAGAGGGCCAGGCGTGATGGCTCACACCTGTAATCCCAGCACTTTGGGAGGCTGAGGTGGGAGGATTGCTTGAGCCCAGGAGTTCGAGACCAGCTGGTCAACACAGCATGACCTCATCTCTACAAAAAAAAACTAGCCAAATGTGGAGGTGCACACCTGTCATCCCAGCTGCTTGGGAGTCTGAGGCAAAAGGATCGCCTGAGTTCAGGAGGTCAAGGCTGAGGTGAGCCATAATCAATGCCACAGCACTCCAACTTGAGCAACAGAGGGAAACTCTGACTTAAAAAAACAAAAAAGAGAGAGAGAGAGTAGAGGAAGTTTAACGTAGCGGTTCAGCACTCAGGCTCTGCAAGATAGCCTTGGTTCAAATCCCACATCACCACTTACATGCTATGGGACCTTTGGCAAAATACTCTTGCCCAAATTCTGAGCCTGTTTCTTCATCTGTAGACTGAAGATGATCATACCTGCCTCACAGAGTCACTATGAGAATTAAATTAGATTCCGTATATAACTCTCAGAGTCAAGCACATGGTGAGAGCCCATAATGATTAACTGCTATTATTAAGTATGTTTTTAACGGACTCGCTGTATCTTGAGGCTGCAGTCATTCAGCTCCTAGTGAAAGCCGCCTCCCACCCGCCTTCCCCACTGCTCCCAGATCTGCCCTCTGGAACCCCTGAGAGCCCTTTCACATGACCTGACAGCAAACCTGACCCAGTCTTGGTCTCCAGCAAGGGCAAGGCAGGAGTGAAATTCCTTCACTGTCACTGATGTGGTTATTATTATGGATAATAGTGATATTAACCATAATGGTAAACAGTACGATATTTCTCTAAAACTCCGCCTTTCACCAAGCGCTGTCATGTCCGTGGTCTGATTTAAGCCTCGCAAGACTCCTGTGAGAGAGGCCAGACTTGGGCCGTTCTACAAATGAGGCCGCAGAGGCAGTAAACTTCCCTGAGGAAGTACACTCAATTATTGGAAGCGCTATCTTTACTCTCCTCACTCCATCACTGTCTGGTGTCTTATGCTCCGGCATCCCTGTAGCTCCAAAGGTCACTCTAACTACTAAGATGACCAGAGGAGCACCAGGATGGCAGGAAAGAGACGGTGAGGAGGAAGGGGCGGAAAGACACTCACACAACCTGTGTAACAGCCTCTGTCCACGCAGGCCCGGCCCCAGCCTCAGCCCCTTCATCTCTCTGCCCGCTTTCCTCTGCTCTTACCTCACCCACCATTTCCAACCTCACTGGCGTGGGCCTCTGCCGAGAATGTTCTTCTTTCTCCCAGATATCTGACTGGCTTCCTCCCTCACTTCCTGCAGGTCTTGACCAAAAAAAAAAGGCAGTTTCTAGTGACCATCTAACTGAAAATGTCAAAGCCTCATCAACATTTTATGTCTTCCTTTCTTGACTTACCTTTTTTTTTTCTTTTGAGTCGGGGGTCTCACTTTGTTGCCCAAGCTGGAGAGCAGTGGCATGATCACAACTCACCGCAGCCTTGACCTTCTGGGCTCAGGCGATCCTTCCACCTCAAACTCCCAAGTAGCTGGGACTATAGGCGCACATCACCATGCCTGGCTAATTTTTTTATTTTTTATTTTTGTAGAGATGAGGTCTCACCATGTTGCCCAGGCTGGTCTCAGACTCCTTGGCTCAAGGTATACTGCGCCTGGGCCTCCCAAAGTGCTGGGATTGCAAGTGTGAGCCACTGTGTCCAGCCATATTTACTTATTTATCATGTTAATTGTCTCTCTCCCCTATTGACATATAAGTTCCATGAAGGCAGGTATTTCTGTCGTTTGCACTCTACTGTATTCCAAGTGCCTGGAACAGTACCTGCAGGAGGCACTTGATGAATATTTGCTGAATGAATGAGCACCTACCATATGCTAGGTCATGCCTAGAATACATTCTCTCAATCATGGTATGTCCATTCACAGTCACAACTGAAAAAAAAAAAATCATGGTAATTCCCCAAGAAAGAAACCAGTGTACTAATTTTTCAGATGTAGAGAATGAATGGATGAATATTCACGAGGTTGTGCAACTTCCTCCAGGTCACTGGCTAATAGCCAGGGACAGGGGGGAGGACTGGAATTCTACCCCCGTCCAGCTGATTCCAAAGTCAGAGATTCGCCTCCCCTCCCCTCCCCCACATGCTAATAACCAGGGCCCTTCTGATGGCTATCAAGCATTAAAACCTTCAGCAACAGTGACCCTGTTCCTTTCTTCTGCCCATCCCTGCCCCTCCTTTCCTGAACTGCTAGAACTTCTACATGCTCCAAGTTGAGGGAAAAATAGAGGAAGTGGGGAAAGCAAGGGCCTGGCAATGTCTGTAACTGTCACCTGCCCTTCTTCCCAAACTGACTATTGACAGACTCCACAAAACTGATGCTGCCATCCTATCTTAAAGAACCTCCCAGCCACCTCTGTCCTGTCGCCTGTTCATTTTGTCATAACACTTACCACTTGAGATGGTGCTATACGCTTGTTGTGTATGGTCGCCGCCCCAACTAGAATGTTGCGTTCTGCCAGGGCAGGGACCTGATCTAGCTTGTCACCATGGTACCTCCAATACGTAGCACAGGGTCTGGCACATGTGGGCACTCGATAAAGATATGTTGAATGAATGAAGAGCTCTTACTTCATCCAAGCCCCTCATTGCACAGACAGGGAAACTAAGGCCCAGAAAGTGGGAGCAATTAGCTGGTACAAGACTTGGACTGAGGGTCCCGGGTCCCAGCCTCAGGAGCTTTCCACGGCACCAAGAAACCTCCAGTTGCTGCTGAGAAAAAGACTGGCTTTACTGAGGGCAGGAAGGAGGGCGGAGATCCCTGCTTCCATCATCTTTCCTGAGCTGACTCTGTTTGCAGATCCACATCAGAGCCTACCTGCACGACCTGGAACGGGCCAAGATGGGGCTCGGGGGCATGCCCGACAGGAACCACCTGGCCTGCGCCAAGGCTGACCTCGAGGAAGTGGTCAAGGTGTGCCCAGGCCTCAAGACCTACCTGGACATTGGCCAGGTAAGGCAGCCTCTTGGCTTGGTTGGCCAGTGGCTTAACAAGAACCTATTTACCCACTGCCAGGCTAGGCCTGGGTACTGAGGATGCACAGAGGAAGAAGGGGCACCCCCCTGTCCCATCCTGCTAACGGTACCTACCTTCTCCAGCTGTGGTAAGGATTACATAAGATAATGTGTGTACAGCGTTTAGAACAGGGCCTGGCTCTTTCTTTGTTTTGGTGGGGGTGGGGGTTGAGTTGGAGTCTCACTCCGTCGTCCAGGCTGGAGTGCAGTGGCATGCTCATGGCCACCCCAGCATCAACCTGCTGGGCTCAGGCAATCCTTCTGCCTCAGCTTTCCAAGTAGCTGGAACTACAGGCACGTGCCACCACGCCTGGCTAACTTTTTAAATAATTTATTGTCGAGATGAGGGCTCATCAAGTTTCCCAGGCTGGTCTCGAACCCATGGGCTCAGGCAATCCTCTCACCTCGGCCTCCCAAAGTGCTGGCATTGCAGGCTTGAGCCACAGGGCCTGGCTCTAAGCACTTACTTGGATGAAGTAAGAGCACCTCATTCATTCATAAAGTGTGGACCGTTATTCTTTAGCTAGTAGATTTTTATTCCCCATCTGTGCTCAAAGAATGATTACCAGGAGGTGGTACATAGGAGAAAAATTAGGTACAGAGATCGGGTCACTCGAGGTTATATGGATAATATGAGCAGGAGCCGGAACTGGAATCCGAGCACTCTTTTTTCCTAAGGGGCAGGAATAAAATGCGTGATGCATACTGTCAGCGGAGGGAGGGTGGGAATGAACGAATGCACGGCACCTCCTTAAAAGTGGGTGTGGGAGGGAACGAGCAGCAGGAGGGCTCGCTCACCCGCCGCCCCCGCCCCAGGTCTACTACTACATGGGTGTGGACGCGGTGCAGGAGCTGCTGGCGGTGGACGAGGCGGCGCTGGACCAGGCGCTGGTCTTCCTGGCCAAGGCCGGCGAGTCGGAGCTGGGCGCCACGCTGCCCGAGCTGCAGCTGCTGCGGGGCAAGTGCCTGCGCATCAAGGGCGAGGAGGCCAACGCGGCGGCCTGCTTCAAGCGCGCGGTGGAGCTGGACGACGCGGGCTCCAGCCACGCCGAGGGCTTCGGCTGCCTGCTCGAGGCGCTGCTGGCGCAGTGGAGCCAGGCGCAGCTCAGCGACGGCGAGCTAGGCCGCGAGGTGGACGCCTGGCTGCGCCGCGCCCAGGACAAATACCCCGCGGCGCGCCTGCGCCACGAGCTGCAGCGCGTGTGGCGCGGCTGCACCCGCGAGGTGCTGGGGCTGGCCCGGGCCTTGGTGGCCCAAGGGCGGCCGGCGCTGGTGCGGCTGCTCTTCGAGACCATGGAGCGCGAGGGCGAGGCCGCAGGCGCGCCACGAGGCCGCCGGATTTTCTCCTTCTAGGGCGCGGGTGCGGCAGCCGGAAACCTCCAGGACCCGCCGAGGCCCCGCCCCGGCCCCGCCCCGCCGGGGCCACGCCCACAGCTGATTGGACCTGGTCTGGATGCTTGAGCCAGGCCCGATGTGCCATAGGCTGGCGGATCAGCGGAGCCAATCAGATTATCTGTTGAGAATTGTGAATGGTACCAATGGAGGGACAGAGTATTGCTGACATGCAGAAAATAAGTTGGCTGCGAGGCTCCTGAAAGAGGGGATTGTTGCCTTAGTTGTGACGGTTTTCTAGACCCCTGTACAATCCCTGAGGCCTGAGTGCCTGTCTTTGGACTCCCATGAGCCACACTCTATCCTTGCATTAAACTCCCTTTACTTAAGTTGGCTGGAGTTGGCTCTGGTCCTGCAGCCAGAAAAGCCCTGTGGCTAGAACAGGGGGCAAGGCTGCACGATGAGTTAAGGACAAGTCCCTAGCCTGAGTCTGGGTGCTTATGGTTCTTTACGACCTCTCCTCTTTGGTCAGCTTGGTCTGAAACGCCTCCTACATTCTCTGAAATAGAGCCTGTCTCCAGAAACTTTACTTGACTTCCCTGTTCTTGGGAAACCCCAAGACCCCATCCGTTAGGAAGAGCACCTGTCCCTAATTGCGAACATTCTACAAAAGAACTAAGAAAATCTGGGAACTTTACACTCTTGGAATCATAGTCATAGAATCTTAGGTGTGGAATTATGTCAAAGACTGAGACTCTGATTGTCCTCACACCTTAAAATGTCCGGGCAGGCTTCTGTGGCCCAATGCACAAGAGCAAATGTAAAACAAAATTCCGGACTAAGTTCTTGCTAGACTCTGGGAATGCTGGTTGTACATAATTGCAACAACAAGACCCCATTATGGTTTGTGGGTTCCTTTGCACCTTTTCCTTTCTTTAAAGGGTTATATTCATGCTTCGCTCATATCCCTGGTCCCCAGACATTACCAGGGACAAGGCAGCGCCCTTGCATTGCATCGGGCATATCCACTGATGAGTGGAGACAGGCTGGAATTCAGTGCCCTGGAGATCACACACTCCAACCCCCTCACTGTGCAGATGGAAAACTGAGAGCTGTAGAAGGGAAGTGGCTTACCCAAAGCCACACTTACTACCCTCCCCCCTCCCCCCGTACCTCAAACTTGCTTTCACCATTTTTCAGGTGTGGAGAAATATTAATAAACGGATCAACATTAAAAGTTTTAAGTACTTATGTGTTAAAGATCTGTGTGTCACGTGGGGCATGCTGACTGATATCCATTGGGACAATGCTCTGACACCAATGGTGGCATTCCAGGTACCCGTGAAATGTGGGCCGTGAGACCACCCTAAGTCTTCTGAATTCCACTTCCTGGCTCATCATAGTTCACCACTTTGGTTGGGACATACTCTCCCTCCTTCCTTCTCTTCTCGCGTCCACTGTAACAGAGGCCAGGAGGTGACTTAACAACAGGCCACACACACAGTCCTGTCCGCCTCTCCCCCTACCCACCACCATCCCTCCTCTGGCCAAGACTGTGGCCTATGAGCTTCCCAAGGATGGGAACCCATCTCTTTCTCCTTCTCCCCTAAAGAAACAAAGTGAATGTAAGACAGTTTGTTGGTGAAACTTAGAAGTGGGTGGAGTTGGTCTTGTCCCCCAGGCTCCCCATTTTGTTTGTTTCCTTCCCTTTCCTGCCCCAAAGTCGTGCATTCCTCCCTCCACTGCCTCCCCCTCCTGCCATAACATTTTCAATACACTCTCTTTCTGATAGTCTCGTTCACACTCATCATATATAATGGTTAACAAACGCCTCGATGGCTTCTCTCAGGAGTATCTGCATATTAACAAAAAGCTGAAAGGAGACAGGAGGCTTCGTTTCCCAGACTGCCTGCTAGCTGCCAGGCACTTCACACATGTAATCTCATTTAAGTCCCTCAACAGCCCTGAAGGTTAGGTATTATAATCATTTCACAGATGAGGAAATTTTGAGACAGAGATCAAGGTCACAGGTAAGTATGCGAAGGGTCAAGATCTGAACCAGACCACTCCATTCTGTGCTGCCTCCTGGGACATGGCCCTTGATAGGAGATGCGCCGCCTTCAGTTTAAAGTTGGCCCCCAGTGCCCTGTGAGCACCATTCCTACCTGCCGTGTTACCCCCTCTCTGCCTTGCAGAGCTCTGCACCTTTGCCACCCTCTTCCTCCACTGGCTTTTTTCCTGTCATTTCTATCTCAAATGTTCAGCTCAAAGGCATCTCCAGGAAATCCTGCCACATCCTCCCACCTGCCGTGACTCCCTCCCTTTTACGCATGGAGAGCTCTTGGGTGTTTTGTCCTCCTGCCTCGCGCTTCCTTCTTTCTCCTTGGATCGTGTTTACATCTGCATGTCTGCTGTCCCCACTGGTCTCGGGGTTCTACATAACAGGAACCACACCTGGTTTGTCTCCATGGCCCTGCACTGAGTTTGGCACATAAGACAGGCTTACTCTGGGTTATTGAACTGACTAAACTCCCAGCAATGGCTTGGCACCTCAATCCCAAACAGATGACTCCATTCCCAGGTCCCCAAGACTGAGATTGAGGCCAGGTCTGCAGCCCAAGAACCCTTGAGATCTAGCGCTTAGCCAGAACACATGGCTTTTCTCTCTGAAGCCTCTTATATAAGGGCACTAATCCATTCATTAGGTCAGAG
>CAUYQG010268446.1:0-26256 GCA_963574415.1 Tarsius wallacei
TGCAAGCAGGTTTTTGACAGATTCTCTTGGATTTTCAAGGTATAGGATCATATCATCAGCAAAGAGGGATAACTTGACTTCCTCTTTTCCTATTGGATACCCCTGATTTTCTTCTCTTGTCTAATTGCCCTAGAGGAGTGAGAATGGACAGACTTGTCTTGCTCCAGTTTTCAGGGGAAATGTTTCCAGTTTCTGTCCATTTAGCAATATGTTAGCTGTGGGATCATCTTAAATGGCACTTACTATTTTGAGGTATGTTCCTTCTATACCTAGGTGTTTGAGGATTTTTATCAAGAAGGGATGCTGGATTTTATAATAAGCTTTTTCTGCATCTAATGATTTAATCATGTGGTTCTTGTTTTTACATCTGTTGATGTATTTAATTACATTTATGGTTTTATGAATGTTGAACCAGCCTTGTATCCCAGGGGTGAAGCCTACTTGGTCATGGTGGATGATTTTTGAGATGTGTTTTTGGATCCTATTTGCTAGAATCTTATTGAGGATTTTTGCATCTATGCTTATAAGGGATATTGGCCTATGGTTCTCTTTTCTTGTTAGATCTTTACTCGGTTTGGGTATCAGTGTAGTTAGCTTTGTAAAATGATTTGGGAAGAATTCCATCTTTCTCAATTGCCTGGAATACTTTCAATAGGATTGGTATCAGCTCCTCTTTGTACATTTTGTAGAATTCTGCTGGAAAGCCATCTGGTCCAGGGCTTTTTTTTGTAGGTAGTTTTTGTATGTCAGAGTCAATTTCCTGGTTGTTATTGGTTTACTTGGTGTCTCAATGTCTTCTTGTTTCAACTTGGGGAAGTTGTGTGATGTCAGAAAGTCCTCCATTTCATTTAGGTTATCAAGTTTGTTTCCATATAGGTGTACATAGTAATCTCTGATAATCCTTTGTGTTTCTTTGGGGTCAGTTGTGATTTGATCTTTTGTATTTCTGATTGTGTTTATTTGGGCTTTTTCTTTTTCTTGGTCATTCTGGCAAGGGGTCCATCAATCTTGTTAATTCTTTCAAAGAACCAACATTTTGTTTTGTTGATGTTTTCTTAACATTTTTGTCTTCTATGTCCTATATTTGGGCTTTTAATTTGGTGATTTGGATTCTTTTGCTAAAGTTGAGGTTTTGGTGGTCTTCTCTTTCCAGCTCCCATAGGTGATTTGTTAGGCTCTCATTTTCTTCTGATCTTTCTATTTTCTTGATGTGTGCTCGTAGAGGTATAAATTCCCCTCTTAGAACTGTTTTCATGGCACCCAGAGGTTTTGGTAAGATGTTTCCTCATTTTCATTTGTTTCCAGGAATCTTTTACTTCTGCTTTGATTTCATTGTTGAGCCAGTAGTTGTTCAGCATCATGCTGTTTAGTGTCCATGTCTTTGTGGGCTTTGGGGGAATTTTGTTGGTGTCGATATTTATTTTTATTCCACTATGGTCTGAGAATGTGCATGCCAAGATTTCAACCTTATGGAATTTGTTTATGCTTGATTTATGGCCAAAGATGTGATCTATCTTGGAGTACATTCCATGTGGTGATGAGTAGAAAGTATATTCTGTGGTTGTTGGGTGGAGTGATCTGTAGGTATCTATTGAGTCCATTTGATCGAGTGTCAAGTTTAGGTTCTGGATCTCCTTTTTGATTTTTTGCCTCATTGATCTATCTTGAGCTGTTAGTGGGGGGTATTCAATTCCCTGCTATAATAATGTTAGAGTCAATATCTTTTAAAAGTTTATTTAGTAGTTTCTTTATAAATGCTGGTGCTCCTGTGTTGGGTGCATATACGTTTAGGATGGATATTTCTTGTTGATAGATTGAAACTTTTATCATTATGTAGTGTCTTTTTGCATCTTTTTAAATTTTTGATAGCTTAAAGTTTGCTTTGTCTGATATTAAGATTGCAAATTCTGCCTTCTTTTGTGATCCATTTGCCTGGAAACTTATTTCTCATCCTTTAACTTTGAGCCTGTGTGTGTCCCTTATAGTGAGAAGAGTCTCCTGGATGCAGCAAATAATTGGATCATGGTTTCTTATCCAGTTTGTCACTCTGTGTCTTTTCAGTGGTGCATTTAGTCCATTCACATTCAAGCTGATTATTGAAATGTGATTGTTTAATCCCTGTCATGAAGTTCTTATAAAGTTTTTTCTTTGCTTGTTTTTTTTGGCTTTGGGGTTGATATATGTGTGTGTTTTCAAGTTTCTTGTTGCACTATATTCTCTGTTGATTCTGTGTTCTGTTGTTCTCTTGGGAAGTGTGTGGTCATTCTTCTTTTTCTTTCTTCTGTGCTTAATACCTTTTTAAGTGTCTCCTGTAGAGCTGGTCTGGAAGCTGCATAATCTCTTAAGGATTGGCTGTCTGGGAAGGATTTTAATTCTCCATCATTGATGAAGCTGAGGAAATTCTTTGTTGAAATTGTTTATATTTGAGAACTTTGAATATCGGGCTCCATTCTCTTCTTGCTTGTAGTGTTTCTGCTGATAGGTCTGCTGCTATTCTGATTGGTTTTCCCTGGTAGGTAGTCTGACATTTTTCTCTTGCTGCTTAGGAGTTTTTTCTTTTGTATCTACTTTATATAGGTGAATTACTATGTGTCTAGGGGTTGGTCTTCTCATTTGATGTCTTGTGGGGGTTCTTTGTATCTCTTGTGCTTGGTTGGTCACATCTCTGGTGAGATGGGGAACGTTTTCTTGGATTATCTCCTGGAATACTTGCTCCAAGTTGTTCGCCATTTCTCTTTATTCTTCTGGGATACCAATCAGGAGAAGGTTCAGCCTCTTGATATAATCTCATATCTCTTGTAGGCTTTGTTCTTTGTTTCTGTGTCTTCTTTCTATGTTTTTTACAGATTGGGTTAATTCCATGTTCTGATCTTCAAATTCTGAGATTCTTTCTTCAGCTAGATTAATTCTGCTTTTCATGCTCATCATCTTGTTATTTTTTTCCTGGATGTAATTTTTTATTGCCAAAATCTCTGTTACAAATTCTTTCCATGCTGCATCTTGTCTTTCTTGAGTCTTATTTACTTGTTCCATCCATTCCCTAATCCCTGTTGTATTCTGAGGTCAGTCATTGGTGACTTCCATTGTTTGGGCACCAAGGTCTGATTTTTCAGGAGTTTTGTTTTTGGTACATTTGAAATTGCCTGTGGTCTTCCTTTGATTTTTCTTCATTTGTGACATATCTCTTGTTTTCTCTTTAGTTCACTTATTCTGTATCAGTGGGAGAAGTTTTTCCTTCTGATGTTTGTTCAGGCCTGTGTTCTTCCCTGATCCAGGCTCTGCATTTTGTTCTATTTTGAAATAGAATGGTGGATGGGAAGCTTTGTTGTCTCTTGTAGTTTTTGAAATTTGACAAAAGTAGGGGATGGGATGCTAGGAATCAGAAACTACTTGCAAATTACAATGTTCACTTATTGTGGTATGTGTTCCATGAGACCCACTCCCCACCACCACTCTATATGACAATGCAAAGCATATACCAATGCAAAAAACAACTGAACACACACACACATAGACATACACATACACCCCAAAACAAACTGGAATAACAACAAAGTGAAACAAAACAAACAACAACAACAAAGAACCAAGAAAACTAAAGACCCAGTCAGCTGTTTGGCACAAGTTGGAAATTTCTTCTGTAAATTGCAACACAACTTTTTCAAAACTTCCAGATAAAAACTTTGGTTTTTATCCAGAGGAACAAATTCTGAGTATACTACAAGGGGTTTACCCTCCAAAAAGATAATTCTGGGTTTTTTTTGGATCCCCCATTATATATTGGTAATCTGTGTTTTCTGGTGTTTTTTTTTCTTGGCTATGGTGGCTAGAGGGTTGTTGTTTAGAAACACATATGTATGTGGTAAAACTTTGAAGATAAGCAAGAGACAATAAACATGAAAGTTCAGTACCTCATAGGTGGCAGGGGAGAAGAATGAGATCTAGAAAGTTCTGTGGCTTTGAAGATATTTATAATATTCTACTTCTTAAAGAGTATGATAAGTATACAGGTGTTTAATCATAAATTTCACTATATATACACACATATTTGTATATATGACATATATTCTTCCTAAAAATAATTTAAAAACATAATATATTTTGTTATAGTCCAAGTAAATGCTCAGCTGCTGTCCTCTCGAAGTCAATAAATTGAGAGGCAAGGACCTGCCAGAAAGGAGTTTATTTCTGAATTCGAATTCAGGGAGCAGAAACTGGCTTCTGCTATTTCTGGAACAGATTTGCTTGCCACTTAGGCTTTACAGTTCATTTTTATAATTTAGGGTTGCTGGTACCTATACGTTGACTATGTGACTGACAGAACATTGAATAGATCTCAAGTTACAGCCACATTTTGTTAACAGTAACATTTATGATCTGCATTTCCTGGCTCTGGCTACCAAAAGGTAGTTCACAATGTTATCAGTAACACTAAATTGAAGAGTTGAATAAACTTGCCACTGAGTAAGGGAGTTAACAGAGTCTATTACAAAGTAAAACATTATTCACTACAGCATACTGTTGATTAGTAGTTATAACATGCAAAATATAGAAATTACAAAGGCTTAATGTCACATGGGTACTATAGTTTCAAATCTATGACCACTGAGAATAGGGAGTGAATAGGACTTCATTTCTTTCAGTTGAGTGAGCCCAGTCTGCAGGGGGTAGGGGTGGGGGCGGGGGGGGTCAAGGATTCTTTGAAGTGACTTAACAGGGAATGTATAGGAGATAAGAGAATAGGCTTTCTTTTGCTCTTTCTCAGGAATGTAGGTACATGCAGGCCAGCACTAATGTTATGCCTTTCTTTAAGGGTTGTGTTATATGGACAGACAACAGTGGCTTTCCATATCAATTTAATTTCTGAAACTACTTAAAAATAACTCGGACTCAGCTATTTTGTGGGGATGTTGAATTTGTATTGACAAGTGAACAGTGATAGCCCCAGGAGACATAATCAATAAAGACAAAAGACACCTTTTCAATTTTTCCCCCTGTCTCCAGCATTACCGTAAAGTAAGTATTACTTCTTTTTGCTTTCCTAACAATCATGCTGGAAGTGAGAATTCATTCTCATACTCTGGGTATCCATCCTCTCATGATTAGTCTGCAATTATTCTTAAGTTCAATAAATATTTTGACATAAAGGCTGAATAAAAAGGAGGGTGTGCCTAGTAGTTTGCATGCGGAATCCTCAGGCAGAGGGTCTTCCTAGGAGCTAAGCTGTTGCTTGGCTGTTTTTGTGCCATAAAGAACTTCTGTCCATGTCTCAGCATTAGCTAGAGCGCCTAACATGTATTGCCAGCCCCCTCCCTGCCCAAAGCTCGTGCGGCGGGCCCTAGGGAGATCCATTATTTGCTCCATATCCTTGATGACAAAGAAACTGTGATCTTGTTCTGTGGGATGTCCCTCCCCCACTTCAAGCGTATGATCATGTTTTCAAGCAATTGCTTTTACATTCAACCTGGAAACTTACTGCCCAATTCTCAGAGAAGTTCTACTGCCAGCAGCCTGGAAGCGGCAGAATGCTGATTTAGCTCACAGGATGCGTTGAACCACATTGCCATGGTAACCGGCAGACCGACCTGAGAGAAGCAAGGCTGCAGAGGAACTGTAGCCATCACCAAACAACGAATCAAAGGGAGTTGTCTCAGGAGAGATTTCTAATCATTATCACACATTTGTCCTTGCAGCCAAACCAGGATGCAAGGGAAATGGTGCCATTGGCACTGGCATCTTTAGGTCACAAAATCAGGTAAACTCTCCTGGGCTCCTATGGGAATTCCATAAAGCCTCCTGCTGCCTTAAGGTATATCAAAATGGATTCTTAGATTGACCTTTTCCTTAGAGTTATCACCAAGTCCGTAGTAGTCATAACTAAAATGCTGTATAGCTTACGGTATTTTATGGGCAGGAAGGCAATTTAAAAAATTCTCACATTTGTGAGTCTGATAGCTAATAGCATCTGAGATGACTCTCTGACATCTTGAAGAGATTACCTCTATTTATTCCTTATTTATTTTTTCTTTTTTACATTCTCTGTAATATAAGCAAACTTATTTCAGTAATCTTTAATGCAAATGGAGTACACATGGATATGTTTATATGTAAATACATGCAAATCATGTTACAGTAAGACAGGGTTCCTAGAATAACAACTGGTAACATCTATGTTTACTCATGAAGAAAGTGCCCAAGGTTACAAAGCTATCACTAAAGATTTACTAATAATTTTCTGGGGAAATAGCTGTAGAAATCCTTTTCCTACTTCTACATTTGCTGAGATCAAAGCTGTCCAATTCCTGGGACAGGGAAAAAGTGATAAACGGAGACGCAACATCACATGAATAAAATTCGAGTTGCCTGTGTTAAGGGAGCAGCTTCGACCTTCTCCTTGCAGTAGGACCAAGCTGCAAAGGCGTCTGCATTAGTAGAGGTCTTTAGCGTATCTGTTCTGTATTAGTTCATATTTCTGAATGGCATATGCTAGAGGCTGGCCTGAATCACCTTTGTTTTATTAAAGGTGCATTTAAGGTCAACTACCACTAACTGCATTGTTAAATATTGATTTAGCCATTTGAATTAATGTAATTTTCAGTCCTTTCCCTACTTAATGTACACTAGCACTCCCTTGACCCCGTCAGACAGAAGATCAATACGTGGGCGCTCAGCTTGTACTGAAGCTGGGATTGACTGCTTTCTGTGTGCTTGCTTGTTTTCCTGTGAAAACCAAGGGTTCGAGATAACGGGCCATTGGCTTATCTACTTACATTTTGCAAAACTTCTGAATGCTTTCATCTCTTGCAGAATGTTTCTGACCTATTTAGTGGTCAGTGTTTTGAAGAGTTCTGAGTGATACGTTTTTCTTATTGAGGAAAAAATAGTATCGAAAAAGCAAAAACAAAACCTGCAACATTATAATAGCAAGGTAAGCACTACATGGATTTATAGCATTTCAGAACCTGAAACAAGTCTTAGAATTATTTCACTCAGCACTCTCATTTTATTGGTGATGAAATTGAGACTTTAAATTTTTTTTTTTTTTAATTGCTAGGGTCAGACCTAAAATCCCAGACTTCCAGATATTCTCTTTTCATTCTTATTGACCTCTAGTATATATCATTTGTTTTCCTTCAAACTGAGGCAAACTAAGGGGATTTTGTGACCATATTCAACAAAAATATCATTGTATCAGGCAAAAGAGAGCTTGGTAGTGAAACGAGATAGTTTATTTTGGTAGAAACCAAATGGAGACTACCCCTATGAGCTGCCATGGGGATATTGCCTCCTTTGTGAATTTTTGGTTTGACTCTCTAATCACTAGATAATATCAACTGGCTTCCCTTACTCTAGTTTAACATAAAGATAGGAGAAAAAAAATTATGATATTAAGATCATAACTGTAGTTGTATTTTTTTTCCTGCCTAGTTTCCAGTTAAGCCTAGAGGGGCCAGTGGCCATCTTGGCCACCGAATACAAAAGCCTGCTTAAGTATGAAGCAATCATTTAAGGAAACAGTCATGAGAGGGACAAAGAGAGACCAAGCAAGCCCTGGCAACATGAAGTGTCTGGATCCAGCCATAGTTGAAGCTAGTAATACTCCTGAATATTTAGGTTATATAAATCTGTAAATTCCCTTATTTGTCTAAATTGAAGTTTTTAAAAAACTAAAACCAAGAATCTCAACCTCCTGGTTAATACACGAACTGAGTGGAGTTATTGAGAAATACCTGGACTCTGATGGGTGTGGCATCAAGCTTCAAAGTCACAGGGTATTTTTATACAAATTTCTCATAGCATTTCCAAACATGTTATAGGCCAAGGCAGGAGGATTGCTTGAGCTCAGGAGTTTGAGACTAGCCTAGGCAATATAGCAAGATTTCATCTTTACAAAAAAAAAAAAAGTCAAAATATTAGCCCATGTGGTGGCTTGTGCCTGTAGTCCTAGCTACTCTGGGAGCTGAGGAAAAAGAGTCTCCTGAACCCAGGATGTTGAGGCTGCAGTGAGCCATGATTGTGCCACAGCACTAGCCTGGGCGACAGAATGAGATCTGACTCAAAAAGAAAAAAAAAAATGCTATAGAAAGACCAGGTGATAGATCTCCAGTAAATATCTACATCCAAGCTCTCTCTTTTCATTTTGTATCTAGACAGACATAGATCAGCAGTATGAACATTATAAATTGACATTTTATATAAGGGGTAACTCAAACAAGACCTGGAATTTATTTATAAAAATTGTGTATTTATTCTTATGTGTTTAAACTTCAGTCACCTTCAAAGTACTCTCCCTTTGATGCAATACACCTATCAAGACACTTTTTCCACTGCTCAAAACAGTTTTTGAACGTATCAATTTTGATGCCTTTTAGTGCTTCTGCCATTTTTTTATTTTGCCTCTCCCACATGGGAAAACTATTTCCCTTTGTGGACTTTTTTTTCATCAGGGAAACAAACAAAAAAAGTCACTTGAGGTGAGATTAGGTGAGTAGGGAGGGTGGGGCACAGGGGTCATGCTGTTTTTGGTCAAAAACTGCTGAACACTTAGCATGGTACAGACAGGTGTGCTCACAAATCACCCATTATGCAATGACAAATGCATCGAAGGCATCTCCAAAAACAACTTCCTGAAGCCAAACACAGCCTCTCACAACAATGCTGGTTGGTACACTGATGCCCATGAGTTCTTAGAACACTTACCTAGCAGGGAAGTCTGTACTATTTTTGGGTCTCCCCCTTGTTTGTTCAAAGTCCTTACATAATGTCAGTGCTTTCAGTGTTTAATAGCATCTTAATGATAGTAAAATATCTCTATCATGTAAAAGCCATAGTTACCTAAATTGTTTTTTGATCAAAACTTTCTCTCTAGAAAAAGCTGTTCTGTTCCCAAACTGAAATTGATTCTTTATTAAGAAAGGAAAGCACAGAGATTGAAATGACAGACTTTCAGTGTTAGAAGAGTAACCTTGGAGTTGGTCCTAGACTCTCAATTTAGAGGTGACACTGAGACCCTGAGGTAAACATTTAGGTGACTTGGCTTCAGCAACATGGCTCCTGTAGCTGCGGAGGTGATGCTGATACCAGCATCCACATCTTCAACCCGGGCACTTGCCTCTGCTCTGACTTTCTCAGCCTGATGGACTTGCTTGTCTCCCTTATCTTATTTGGTTGCATGCTGGGAGATCCTTTCTATTACTGGGCTGCCCGGGGACAAACACTTTTAATGTTTAGATGATATAGGACAGTAGCACAATTTACTGACAGTGGTAGAAGTAATTTAGTTTATGCCCACATTTTCTAAGTGCAAGCAGAGGTGTAGTAGCACTCCAGTCCCCGTAGAGCTTACAAATGTAATTAGAAAATAGAAGTCTAAACCAGGCAAGAAGAATCAAATTAACTGGAACAAACACAATAAACAGAATCAAATCTTTTGTCTCAGCACCTGGTTACACAACAAAGCCCAGGGATCAATGACAAAAACCACACAGCTTTTTGGTAGCATCTCTACCTGCAAAAGATGGTATCAGGAGCAGATTTGTCCATTGCATTTCTTTGGCTGGTTTTAATTCACATCACATAGACCTCGCAAACACTCTGCAGTTATGTGCAATTAAATGAACTCACTTATTGACGTAAAGGAGGTTTGATATATAAAAAAATTAAATATTGATGATTTTGCCTCTTTTTATGTATTGGATGTAGTGTTCACAGAGCAAAAGGCTATAAGAACTATAACATCAAAATTATGAAATGTCTGGATGTGAAGTTCATAAAGCCGAAACTACTTTTTTCTTAAACAAAGGCAGATGCTTTGTGTAGATGGATATCTCTTTTTCTGTGTTCTAGGCATTTACTTTCATTTTTGAAACCCTTTTAAGTGCTACATGAGGCACCTGGCCCTGGAGTGAAAAGAGATTAAAAACACCTTGGGGAATCTTAATTCCCTCTAAATCACTTTTTTCCCTCTTAAAAAAAAAAAAAAAAAGAGTTGGTCTTGAATGAAATATGGAACCTTATCTACCTTAAGAATAATTTGCTCTCTCGACTCCTCTCCTATTGTCCCAGAGTTCCAGGGCTCACTGATAGATAGGTGGTGATTAAAAATTCTCATCGTGCCCATGTGCCTCGTGCCCTCTCCTTTGTCATTCTGCAGTTGGGTATCAAAGCTGTAGCATCTCTGTTCTTTGAAGACTAAGCAGGTTGGACTTGCAATTTAGATGAAAAACAATTACTCTGTGTTAGCTTGCTTTTGGCAAGAGTGTATTAAGGCTCATCTCACTGATGGGAAACAAAAGCTGCACTTCATCTTCATGAATTTCAAATGAGGGAGAGGGAGAGAAGGAAACAGTGAGTTTTCTGGCAAGAGCTTTTCTGCATAACCTTTCTCTGATGAGTGGGTTTCTTTCTTGATAGAATACCCTCTGTATTGGCTTGGATAATAATGTGTTTCTCTCCCATGCACAGATGGTGCAAATGATCACGTGGTTCTATTGGTGGGGAGTCTTTGAAACACAAAAAGAGGACTAAGCAGCTGAAGTACATGCTGTGGCATTTTTTGGACTTAGGAAGGGAAGAGAATTAATAGCCATATTGCACTGATGTCTTTTGTTATAAATGTGTTTGGTTTTGAGAAAACAAACAAACAAAAGGCATATTTGTGAATTATCTATGTTTTAAGAATGGTTGAATCTTAAGAAACGCCGCTTCATCTCCAAGGGCTCAGTTTTAAAAAATCTCAGTTCAGAGAGTTACCCTGGATCACCAACTTCTGAATAATGTGATGCACATTGTTTGCGACGTCGGAATGAGTTCTTGGCCTTGACCATTGAAGGCAGAGCCTACTGAACCAAGTGGAACAGTTGCTGAGTGGGACCAAACCTATTCTTAGGAGGCACATACTTGCTAACAAGATTATTCAGTTAAAAAACATGAGAGAAACATCAAAGGCAGCATTGAAAGGGAGTAAAAGTCACCCCAGACCAGCAGGCACCGCACGTACTTGTGGGAATTTATGTTAGGGAGAATAGGGCCAGTTTCATGGGTATGAGACCTGTGCACTCACCTAGAGCCCCCTGCTTAGAAGGCCCTATGCTTGGTTTAATGCTCTGCTATCACTCTCTTAAAATCTTTACTAATTTTGTTTTTTAATTAGGACCTCACTTTGTCACCTAGGCTGGAGTGTAGTGACATAATCATGGTTCACTGCAGCCTCGAACTTCTGGGCTCAAGTAATTCTCCTGTGTCAGCCTCCTGAGTAGTTGGGACTACAGACATGTGCTACCACACTCAGCTAATATTTTAACTTTTTGTAGAGACGAGGTCTTGCTATGTTGCTCGGACTGGTCTTAAACTCCTGGGCACAAGCAATCCTCCCACCTCAGCCTTCTAAAGTACTGGGATTACAGGTGTAAGCCTTTGTGCATGGCAACGGTCTTAATAATTTTTGAACAAGGAGCTCTGCATTTTCACTTTGCACTGAATCCCACATATTTTATAGCTGGTACTAAAAAGGAGGGAGATATTATGATGGGGGATGAAGGAAGGGGGATGGAGGGTGTGTTTTTGGGTGAGGTACATTAGAGTATAGTTTTCTTACTATAACCAGAAGAGCCAGTTGCTCCTTAAAGGCAGGCACAGCAAATAGTCATCTTCTGGAGACAGCTTTGAGTGAAAGGTAGCTTGCCCCATGTGAGTTTTGTGTCTGTTTACATATTTACTTCAGCATGTCACATTCTTGGAGTCAAAACCTGTACTCTATCTGAGGTTATTGTTTCGTGTGACTTCAAAATAAGATGTGTTTTGTTGACTCATGGCTATCAAGTGGATTTTTATTTTCTAGAAAGCAAGGCCAGTTTAGGCTATGACTAGACTTTTATTTCTGCATGATGTTTATGGTTTCAAGTTAAATTGCTATTTTCTCTTAGAGCCTCTAGTTAAATTCTAATTCCTGAGCTAGTTAATGCTGGCGACTTGGTAAAATTCTACTGAATTCTTCAAATTTAAGTATATCATAGAGTAAAAAAGTGGCTATAGATTGATGAGATCTACCCTAGGACATTTTTGAGAAGCAATAGAGCATCGAGAAGGAACTTGGTCTCTGCCACTTAAGAGCTGGGTGCCACTAGGAAAGTCATTTCATTGCATTAAGACAGTTTCCTCAACAGTAAAAGATAAAAATATTATCTTTTAGGGGTTATATCAGTATTAAAATAAATAACGGATATAAAGTGCTTAGAAGAGTTCACGACATGTGGTGTAGGTATTTTTATAACTATGTGAATTTAGTTTTTTAGAGTTACCTGGCTATTGTTTCCTAATCTTAATCCTGTTGTATGGACTAAACTTACTGTTCAAAACCCGTGTTCAAATGAGATTTTACCCTGTGTACATTTAGGAAACAAAGGAAAACAATTAGGAAAGTATAAACTAACTTTACTTAATTTTTAAGGCTATTTCTTTATAAAATGTTTGTAACTCTCCTATATAAAATATCTGACTTAGGTTAGGTTTAGAATTGAATCTATGTGGAGTATACATTAACATTGCGCTGACACTGAATCTGAAAGTTTCTCTTTGTCTTATACAGCCTCCCACATGTCCACATAAATCGTGTGACCCTTGATGCAAATGACAAGAATGTTATTTTAAAAGGAAACAAGTGATCAAGCTGATCTAAAGCCCACAGTGACATAATAATATAAAAATAGTTTTCATTTATTGAACATTTTGCTCACTCCTAACTGGTAAATGTGTCAGTTGTAAGTCCACTGTCTCATGTCCCCTTGGAAGAAACTCTACTTTGTGGTTAATATCACAGCTGTGAAACTGAAACCTCTGGTTTCCAACCTATGAGTGAGGCCCTCTGATGTGTTTGATGGAATTTTAAAAATATAGGATGTTTATATATTCCTAATGAAACTTTAACATTTAATAACACATGAAAGAAGAAAATCGTAAACATCTCATGCAAGCCATTTTGTCCAGTTTTTAACATCATACAATTCAAATACCTAGACTTCAGTACAACCACCATCTTTAGTGATGCATTGTTCATTTTGATTTTGCAAGCCAGTGAAAACATTCTTCATTTGGTGCTGAGTGGTTTCATGAAATGCATCTGTGAACACAATCCTAAATGTATTTGAAGTATGTGGTTTTGGAGCGGCTGGTTTATATAAGTCCTACAAAAAAAAAGTCTAATAGGAACGGGTGTTATAGAAGGTAGTCAAGTAATTCATCCAGATCTGCTCATATGTTTTCTTTAGACATCATGGATGAATCATTTACCATTTGAAATAAAATCATTCAGAAAGAAAACATGAAAAATAATGAAATTGTTACAATTTAGGGAAAATTTTATAATATCTCAAAATAATACCACACAGACCATATGTATATTTTACAAAAAGAGTATCAATTACTCATACTTTCTTGAGAGCAGTACTAAATAAAATGAACATTAACATTAAAACTTTCCATTATTAAAAGTTAAAACTGTGTACTTTATGAAATCATTGTATGCATACATCCATATACCCTCATTGCTCTAAACATATGCACACGTTTCACATTGCTGCATAGATCTATTAAATGTATTTTCTGCCTTGCAAGGCACATGCATTTTTAAAAAAATGAATAAATCATTTAAATGAGTCAAGTGATTGGTATGCTGACTGTGTTAATAGAGGAGAACTTCTGTCACTTTTAGAAAATTTCTCATCTCTCTTTCATAGAGTTCTCCTTTTCCTGGAAATTCCTGATTAAACTAACAGAATCCAAAGTAAATGAACTTAAAATAGTTCTCATTTTAATATGGTTTTCAGCTGTAGTGTTGAGGAGGAACAATTAGGAGAATACTTTGTTTTCCTTCCATAACTCTTTGAAATTATGTATTTGTTTTACTGAACTTGTTATTTTTGCCAGGACTTTTAGATTAGCTATAACATACTTTCATCACATCATCATGTCTTTTAAAAATGAAGGTGTAAACTCTATGGAGTGACTTGCATTAGGGTGGCCAATGTTGATGAACACTTGAAAGGCATGTGATTCAGAAAAAGAGGTCAGCATCACAGACAGAAAAATGTCAGTTTTGGGCCTGCTAACATCCTCAAGCATCATGTGGCCCTGGAACAAGTATATGTAATTCTTTGTCTTAGTTTCTTAATCTGGAAAGGCTGTTGTTAAAATTAGAAGTAATATACAAAGTACCGAGTACATGAGATAGAATGGCTTAGTTGACAGTAGCTAACAAGACTAATTACAGACTGGTGTGTGCTGAACCATCCAGACTTCCTATTCTGCACACAGTTTGCATAAAGCCAGAGTATTTAAAGGCTTACGAATTGCACTTTAACTTTTTTCTGCAAAATGAATTTTGAAAATTTATACTAACATAAATCCATATCCCACAGAACAGAGTTTTATTCAACAGTAGACTTTTGACCTTTCTTTGGTTTTGTTTATAATGGAAAACAGATTTTTTTTAGGCTTTGGAATATAGCACAATACTAAAATTAGTAATTATCTTTATTAATCAATACGGATATTGAATTTTTTTAGAAGAGCATTTTCAACTTAGATTTCTGATATTTTCAATATGTGAAACATGCCTATGTTTTTTACTTGAAATCAAGACTTTGTTTAGCTTAAATGATCGAGCACAACTACTTGCAAAGCTGTTCTCTAATGCTATGCTTTATTTTGGGTAGACTATTTAGATAATTTCTCTGTACTTAAAAATTAGAACCCATTGTAGCATTTTTCTTTTCCTTAAAAGTAGCTCAAGGTCTGTTTTTATCTTATATTATCCCAAATTTCTACTTAAGAACTATGAATCTTAATAATCAGCAATCAGATCTTTCTATGCATTAGGCTGTTGGCTATAATTAAATGAAATGCCTGGAGTTTTCCAGTTGGATGGATAAGACAATGAATCAGTGATCAAAAATTGTTGTCCAATGAAACTATCAATTCAGGACATTTGCATTTGCTCAGAACCTCATCTGGTTCTGGCATGTATCTACTTTTCTCATAAATCTTGAGCTTCAAAGAGACTGAAAATTCTTTTTGTAATGATTTTCCTTGGTTGATTTTGTTTAATAAAACTAATGTGCAGTTGTTGAGAATGAACATAGAAAGGGGCATAGGAAACATGTGGCATTTGTTTAATTTTCAGGATAAGAGGTTAATACTTTTGAAAAGAAAATCAATTCAGAAAACGATATGGAACATATGCTAGGATAATCTCGGAGTCTGCATTCATCTTGAGCATGAAATCTTAGAACCTTTGAGAGTACTCACTGGAAATCCAGAAATGCTCTCTGGTTCTCACACATTTCTTCTTCTTTCAATAAAAACCAGATCTGGGCTGATGTTCACATTAAACCCTGGGGTAGCTGGAATGAAGCTGACACCAGGTGAAATTCCACGATCTATCATACCAGCTACTTGGTGAACTTAAATAATCCACTTCCAATATTTTGACACAATGCAATTATTTTGCTTTTGACAGACGGTATTTATTTGTTTGAAAAGGTTATTACTAAAAGTACCATCTTCAGATAAATGTACTCAGATTTGTATTTTAGATGTATTTCACAGCTGCACTTTTATAAATAGGTCGGAAAATAGCTAGATACTGATTTATGTTTGACAGCTCGCTTTAGTGGTATTCAGAATTTTTGCAAGGATACTTTGGCTTGTTCCCTTGAGTCTTCACAGCTCATGAAAGCTCCAAACAGCATTAAACACAAGAGGAAAAAAAAAATTCTTCAATACAATATGTTCAAACCTTAGCGGATTATCGTGCTCCAGATTTTCCAGACTAGTTTCAGTTTGAAACAAATTTTTTTTGGTTGTTTGAACAATTATTGCAGTTGTTTGAATATGTTCAGTGAATAATGAAAGGCTTGTTAGTGCTAATTTAGACACGAAAATGCCCAGGTCAGAGTGCTGTGGATTCACAGAATATCGTATCTGTGGATAAGTGTGCTTTGTATGTGCCCATTTTTCTTGTTGGTTAACAACATGGATTCAGGAGACTGACTGCCTATATTCCAGATAAGCTCTGCAGGGAATGTTGAACAAGTTTCTACACTTCTGTTATTTTAGTTTCCTCATCTGTACAATATGGATGCTAATAGTACCTATGTTGTGGAGGGCTATGAGGATTAAATAAGTTCATTCACATATAGAATTTAGAGATACTTGGATCATTGGGGATCTGTGATCAATATTGATTGCTATTATATATATGTGTCTGTATACGAGGGAAGACCCCAAAAAACTAAAATTATTTTTTGGAGGGAAGACTCCTTATAGTTCGGGCTTCTCCTGCTAGGTAAGTGTTTTAGGAACCCATGGGTAAGAGTGTACTAGCTAGCATTGTTGTGAGAGACTGTGTTTAGCTTCAGTGAATTTTTTTTGAAGAGTTTTTCAGTGCATTTGCCCATTTCATGACGGGTGCTTTACGAGTGCACCTGTCCACAATATGCTGAGTATTCAGCAGTTTTTGACCAAAAATGACATGAACTCAGTGCCCCCCCCCCATTGACCTGATCTTGCCTGAAATGACTTTTTTTTTGTTTCCCCGGGTGAAAAAAGTCCTCAGAGGGAAACATTTTGCTGATGTGAAAGAGGTGAAACAAAAAATGCCAGAAGCACTAAAAGGCATCAAAATTGACAAGTTAAAAACTGTTTTGAGCAGTGGAAAAAGCATCTCAATAAGTGTATTGTATCAAATGGAGAGTAGTTTGCAGGTGAATGAAGTTTAAATATGTAAGAATAAATACACAATTTTAAAATAAATTGTTTTTTTAGGTCCCCTCTCATATATATGTGTATATGTATGTCTGTGTACAAACAATATGCAGTACAAATAGTAATTGATAAACCTAAAATATATTTAATGTTCTTTCTTTTTCTTAATCCCTGTTCCCATCATTGATTATATGAAAATTGCTATACTACCTACAAAATATGTGTTGAATATTTTATGAAATATTGAACTCGACTCTTTTCAAAGATATAAAGTATATGTAACTGTTTTGAAAAAATTTGATCACCTTTTCCTCTCATTTTATCTTCAAATATTTTCAAGGTCTAGAGAGCATTTAAATAGTTGGAATAATTCTCTTACACTCTTCCAGATGTGATTATATAATTGAGGGCATATGGATCACGGTGTGAACAAAAGACACAATCAAGGACCCAAGGCAACATCTTTGTTGTTTCTCCATATGGGAGAAGTGTTTTTGTTCTACCTGATAACTTTGGCCTCTCTACTGTTTCTTGGAGACGTCAATAAATGATCCCTCCCCCCCCACCATTTCTTCACATGCCAAGTGTCTTATTCTCATTTCCCCGAGGTTCTTTGTTGTCAGCATTTGTCTTGGAGCTTGGTACAGACACGATGTAGGTGGAGTACACAGTGAAGACTGGTACAGAAAAATTCGAAGCTCTTTCCTTACAAAGTTTAAAAATCTTCTGGACTTCTCATTCACAAACTCTTAAGATTGACTCTTGTTTGAAAATGTGTGTTTTGTTTCACTTTCCTCTGTGAGTGCTCAGCATGGAGCAGTATCTACTTTTCTTGTTTTACATTTTTCATTTTAAAGCTCCACTTACCTGAAATCCTTTTCTTGAATATTGCGGTGGGCCTGCTGACCTAATGATTCTCTCATTTCTAATTTCTATCATTACCTCTACTTGAAATTGTATTACACACATACACACACTCCTGAGCCAGAGAATGTGTGTGAAGGACAGAGACAGTTCCCTTTGCAGGAAGAAATGGCTCATTTCATATGAGAGCTGAGGCTCAAGTGCATCGCTAATGTTCCTTCCTCATGTTCGGTGGCATTTTCGAGTATGACATTTTAGGTTTAGTTATGGAATCAACAACTACAAAACATAGCTGTTCTGCTCTTCATAAACGCTGAGACAGGCATGGCTTGGAGGAGCCAGGAAAGTCAATTACTCAGTGAGTCCATAGGTCCAATCAATAGTCCTGAATCTTTTCTCTTTAGGTCCATTTCTTTGTCACCCTCCGTGACTGCCAAAGCCAGTCAGCAGTTTGCTATATGTTCTTTTTGATGTACTACTGTCAAATTTCTGGTAAATTTACAATTCTTTTTTCTTGATGATTCAGTGATGAGAAAATGTTTCAATTTTCCTGATGATGTTTGAAAGTATAGCTCTTTGAACTCGATTTCTGGAAGGTGTAATACTGGTGAAATAGAGATAATATTAATGTTATAATGACAGCTACCATTGTTGAGGGTCTACTTTGTGCCAGACACTGTAATAAATGTTCTATGTATCGTACATCTTTTGAGTTACGCCATAGCACAATAGTCCTGCAGGGTAAGTGTTACTACCCTCACTTGATTGTAGGTGAGCTTGAAGCTCAGAGTGGAAGGTTCTTGCTTAAGATGGCATACTGAGAAAGAGAGAGTGAAGCATCCTTGTGACTAATCCTCTTTTCTCCCAGCAGAGCAGCTAAGCTGCTGAGATGCTCCAGTGCATTTTGATGGTCTGGTACATTTTGTTTTCCAGAGGAATTGCCTTTGGGTGGAGATGCCAAACAAAGTGCTGACATGCTGAGAGATAGTGTGAGACCTTCTGCTTCTCAGCTGCTGTAGGTCATCTGTGAGTGTGCAGTCTTTAGGGGAAGATGTGAGGTGGGTTGCCAGGCAAACAGGCTTCTTGCTTTCTCCACAGTCTACTCATCAGACAGCCTGGCTGACGTTCTTTCATTCATTATTTTTAAATTTTTAGTAGTGGTGAAATGTATGTGACATAATATTTATCATTTGAGCCATTAGCAAGTATTCATTTCAGTGGCATTAGATATTTCATAATGTTGTATAACCATAGCCACTGTCTATACCCCAAACTTTTTCATTATCATTAACAAAATCTCCATACCCATTAAATAATAACTTTCCCTTCTCCCATCCTCTAGCCCCTGGTAACCTCTGTTCTACTTTCTGTCTCTATGAATTTTCCTATTCTAGGTAGCTTATATAAATGGAATAATACAATATTTTCCCTTTTGTGTCTGGCTTATTTCACTAAACCTGTTTCACTAAGTGTTTTTGAGGTTCATTCATATAATAGCATGTATCCAAATTTCATTTTTTATGACAGTAAATCTTTCATTGCATATACGTACCAAATTTTGTTTATCCATTAATTTGTGAGTAAATTTTTGAGAGAAGGTAATTGGATAATCTGCTTTCCCAATTTTTCAAGGAACTGCATGCTACATACCTGATGGTTTGTTTTGGGGTGTATGTAGTGATTTTTGGGAGTTCTAATAATTTCAGGATGAAATACATAAGGATTGGTAGTTTAAAATTAGTTTCTACCATGTACTTATTGAGCTCTGAGTAGATATCTGCTGTTGTATTTGGCAGTAGATGTCCATAAGTGGTTAAGGAGTTTGCTGTCTGTCCTTAGAGAAACTCAACAAAGGCCAATGTGTGCATGTACACAGTTATACTCCTTCATACCCCAAACACCATCCGCTACATACACATCCACCCCTCGGCCTTTTCCAGATCCCTCCCCAAATATTTATGTTACCATGGAAGTATGCATCCAAATGAGTTATAGAAAAGATGGGAAATTCGAGAAGGGTAAAATGGCTGTTAAGCAAGCCTTTGGAAAAAGGTAGACTTTGAACCAGATCATAAAGGATGGGTTTGACTTGTGTAGATCTAAAGGCTGGGGGCATAGAGGGTAAGAGTATATCAGAAAGAAGAAACTACTTGTGGAAACACTCAGAGTTGAGAATTGGGACATGCAGTGTGTGGCGCTCAAGGGGAAGAATTGTGTTGGAGAAGAGAGACAGGGAGGTTCAACAAGAGAGAGGAACAAATGGTAGAAGACTTTTAATTCCAGGCTGAAAAAGTTGACCTTTATCCTACAAACAGTCTGGGGACAGATATGACAAAATTGAACTGAAAATTCTGTAAACCTGCATTTACTGTGAGGCTCCTATGTACAAAGGACAATATTGGGTTCAGCACTGGGAAAGATAAAGTAACACCCAAGATGGAACCTGGCGAACACCAAAGTTTGAGGGGTAAGAGGAGCAAAGCCAGAAAAAGAGGCAGAAAATAAAGATTAAAGTGGAGGAGGAGTCAACAGTGTAATATCAAAAGCTAGTGGGAGAAAGTTTACAGAAGAACTTGGTGATCTATGTTAAAAATCTGCACTAAAATCCCAAAAGAGAAGGATGGAATCTCTGCTATTGGTTTCAACAAACAAAAGGATACAATGCCTCTGAAGAGAAGGGTGGTGGAGGTAGAAGCATTAGCTGCAATCGGTTGAAGAGTAGAAGGTGATGGAGAAAGTGAAGACACTGGGTAAGACTATGCTATCCAAATGAATGATGGAAAAGGGTAAGAGAGAAGTACAGTGGTAGCTAGAGGAGGCAATGTGATTAAGAGAATAGACTATTACAATTGCTATCATTACTGCATTAGAATAAAGGGAAACCAAAGCATGTTTTTGTTTTAGTGGGTAAGAACTAATCAAGAAAAACAGTATGATTTAACATCCAGAAGAATAATCAATGGAACAAGTTGTTTTATAAATGGTGGTTTAGAAAGACAGACCTGGCAATGACATGCAGACTGGACTGAAGTTTGAAAGTTACCAAAGACAGGGAGTCTATCTGAGGAGTTGGGTAGGCAGCAGTGGAAACGTCAGTGACCTGCAGTCTGGATAGAAATGGAGTAAAGGGGGTAGAGATAGTTATCAATGAAGCTTCAGGAAAAGAAAGAAAAGGACTTGGTATTGGAGTAAAGACTGAGAAGTAAATACATCAAAGAAGCCCTCAAATTTGACTTGGGTATTTGGTGCATTTAATGTCCTGGGGCCATTTTTGTTGCACTCTCTAAAACACTCCAGGTTTACTATGACACTGCTTGTCCAGGGCCTCTGACAGTGACCCTGAAGAAATACCAGACTCTCAGTTTTTCTTTGAACTATGTTCTTTTGTATTAGGGTTGGTATTATGTGATCTTCCAAAACTAATTTCTCTGATTACTGTGCATGTCCTCTGTCATCTTTCTTCCCACGAGGGAGCAGCTATTGGTAATAGGCTGAGTCATTAGAGGAAGAAAGAGGCTCAAAGGCCACATCTGCAGGGGCTAAATGACTGACCTGTCAGGAAAAGGGCCTTGAGCTGCTGCACAATGTACCTGTTCACATAATCATTTTGTTGTCAAAGCTGCTTTTTTTTTGCCTCCTTCTCTTTGCTACAGCTTCAAACTTATTTTTGGAGCATTTTTGTGACCTTGAACATGAAATAAAATGGTGATGCCACTTCTCAAGGGAACTGTGTTTAAGATGTGCTGGTTCATGAAAGAGAATCATCAGTCAGAGTTCCCCAGGGGCTTAACCTTCATCTGCTTTTCAAAGAGAAAAGCTGCTTCCTTCCACTCACACGGAAAGCTCTCCCCAGGTTCCCTTCCCTCTCCTCTTCCCACTGCTTTCCTGCACAACAGTAGATTTTTTTTTTTAATCTTTTGAGTCTTGTGGTGTGGATGCACCATCTGTAGTTCAGTAATGTAGTAACTTTTTCTTTTTTTTTTTTTCACTTTTCTCTCTATACTTTCTTAGTACCTCACCAATTTCCATCATTGTATTGCTGCAATGAGGAGCAAAATGTTGAAACTATGTATACAGAATGTTAATTCAACTGTTACTCATAAATGGGGGCATGTTTGGGAAGTCTGTCGCCACAGCAGAATGTGAATGAATGTTGGATGTAGTTTGATGGCAATAGAACTTTTTTTCTTTCTGTTGGGTTCTTTTTGTAAGGAAGAGTCAAAGAGGCAGTTTACCTCATGAATGCATAAAATTACAATTTATCAATTAAAAATAATATTAAGTTTAAAAAGACAAAAATCCTCAAAGAGGGGTTTACGGGAGAAGAATCACAGAGTTATGTTTTCTCAAGAAAGAGCCAAGCAAATCTCTTCTACTCCCGCAGCCCTCAAACATCCATGGATGGGGATCCACTTTATTTTGTGGCTTATGATTTGCATCTTATTTTATGGATATTTGAAGCACTTCCTGAGTAGTCATTCAGGCTATCGTGAAAGGAAATAAAAGAAGACTTTTGGTGGGATTGAGTAAAGAGAACACAGATGGGAAGCTGGTGATGCTGCAGAAGAAAGAAGGAGGCTGAATGCCTGGGACACACAGCTAGAATTAGCAAAATGGTACCAAGAGTGCCGGGGTAGAGACCACAATGAGGGATGGGCTTGGCTCCAGTGCCTAGCATGTGACCAGGGTCTAAGAAGACCAGTTTGGGTTGCAGTCAGTCTTCATGTGAGTGGGTCCTTTGTTCTGCTTGTTTTAGGTATTCCTATTTGCAAAGTTCCAGAAGTAAGTTAGGGACCTGACTTAAGTGTCTACATTTAATTAACCCATTGTTTGGATACCCAGTGAAGATGCTTCCCAGAGCAACTGCTGAACCCCAGGTGAGCCCTGGATCCCTTGCATAGTAGTAGAAAGCTCCTTCAGCAAGAGGGTTGATTATCTCTTAAAAAATTTTTTTATTTTAAAGATGTGGGATACAATTCAGGGCTAGGTATACAAATGTTCATTATGCAGTTACCCTTGTTGATGAGGTGTGCCTCCTCCCCTGGCAGTTTCCCACTACTGCCAATCCTGCCCCCACCCTCCTCTGGCAGTTTCCCTCTACAGCCAATCCCTTTCTTATAGTGTTATGATAGTTCAAAGTCTGCTTATGGGTTGATTATATTAATGTATGTCTGTGGAGAGTGAATACTACTGCTACATTCTGGAAGCATACACACAAAGTGTGGGTCTTTGCCACTCTGGACCTATGCCTATGATGTCTTTTTTTCTTTTGTTCCGGGTGAAATCTTACCAATACAAGTGGATCATCTTTGAAAGAATTAGGATTCCTTCTTCTCTGTTCCCACCTTTGCTTATTCTTACTTTATTTTAATTTTCTTCATTATACGTTTTGAATAAAAGAGTGGGCCACCCTTAAAGAACACAGACTACTCATCTAATTTAGAAACACATTTGTGATGAATTGTCAGACATAAATCTCTGTCTTTGAAGTATGTGTTTTATTTAATTCATTGTTTTCTTGCTGTGTAAGCAGCCACATAGAAAAAACTGAGACACACCAGATTAGGGCCCCTGGTTTTGTAGTTCGTGTATGTATAAATGTAGTAACTTTCAAAAATACTTGATATGAGATAAATTATTATTGTTTTCCCATATTAAGAGATAAATTATTATTGTTTTCACATATTAGACACAGAAAGGTGCTTTGTCTTTAAACTGATGTAAAATTGTTCTCTTTCTATTAATATGTCTAATACAGATCTCAAGTCTATGAGACTTGGGAGTTTGAAGAACTGTAGCAAGACAAAAGCAGCTTTATAGAAAGGATGGAGTTCAATAGTTTTGAAATATTTGAAAAAAGTAAAAAAAAAGTAGTTATTTTTTAATGTGGACTCTAAGTAAAGCTTAAATTTACTTTTCTATTATGATTTTTGGAATGGAGGAAATTAGAAAAGAATATAATGTCTTTTTTAAAACAGGGTTTGTTCTTCAGAAGATTCCTCTTCCCTTTGAAATTCTAAGGCAAATGCTTTCCAAAGCATTAAGAAGTAGATCATTTAGAACAGATCATTTTCCAACAGCTAGCTTCAAATAATCTTGCAGAAAAATTTTTTTTCAGCAATACAATCATAGGTAAATTATGTCCATGAAAGAATATGAGAAATTGTGCTTGTGTGTGTACTCTCTCTCCATATATATATATATATGTATATATAAATATATACATGTATGTGTATATATATATGTATGTATATATATATATATATGTATGTATAATCCAAGAATAATCATGATAAAAATAACACAAGCCATCAGAAGAACACAGCTATAAGAACACTGACAAATGTATTAATTTATTTTATATAGCCAGCACCAGGGGAGTGGAGCAGCTATGATTGACAGTTATTGCTTGGTATCAGTAAAATTCATTAGCTGTGGGCTGTTTCCTATATTGCAAATAGATTTACTATGAGCTGATCCAGTACAGGCAGGCATGTGCGGGAAAATGTAGCAACGATTTAGAAAGGGAAATGGCCAGGGATGATAGCCCAGCTGGAAGTAAGACTGTTCCTGTATTGAGGATCAGTGCAGTTAAAAGGATTTAGCAGCCAGATTATAAAGTTAATAGCTGGAGGGCTTAATCATTGGCCTCAACATTTCTTCTTCTGCTGCAGTGATTTAAATAGGAGGGATGATATAACAATCATAATTCCTTGAACTTGGTGAATTAGAATTCCATGACTCCACATTAACCAGGTAATTCAAGACCTAGTGTTCAGGGAAGTGCTGTGAGGTGATAAGAGGTTGAGGAATTTGGGACCACAGGGAGAGGGCAGATCCTAATTATGGGGACTTTTGTTTCTGACAACTGCAGGTCTTAACTCTCTGGAGTCTTTCTGTGAAGTGTTAAAGTTTTACTGAAAATTTCTAATCAATTTGAATTCTAGGATCTCAGTACTAAAGATGTTATATCTGCCTGAGAACTCAAAAAGTATATTGCTAGTCACACCTATAATTACAAGTTAAAATTATTTTTGTAAACTGTAGGTGGCATGACAGAAAGGAATGAGCTTTGGGTTTGGATACAGATGATGTAATTTCCAGACTTAGACCTGCCACTTCAAGCTTTCTGGCCTGGAGCAAATCATCTAGCCTGTATACCCCTCAGTTATTTTATCTATAAAATGGCAGTACTGCCATGACTTCTGCCTTCTCCAGGGCAGGCTGTGAGAATCAAAGAAGATGTCTTATTTAAGCAAGTTTTATGATAATGACAGAAATAGATAAAAGGGAAATTTTCCTCCCCTTATATTTCCTTACTATTTTGTTTTTATCTTTTCATATTTATTAAAAATGATTTCCATGATTTGTGTCATTTGATAAGGATATGTCATTGATCTAAGCAATCTTATTTTTTTTGAAGTATTCATAACACATTTAAAATGAGCTATTATTATTATTTACCTCTTAGAAGTTCTAAAATCTGTTGTTTTATCTCCTAGAAATATTCAGAAAATGTTTCTCTAATTGATGATTTAATCACATTGTTAAATTTGAAATATATGTTAATAGCTTAAAATTTGCCTCTAAACTATGAAAGTATTTAGAGTCTAATTTATGTACACCATGTATGCTAATATAGAAAAAGGAAAAAATGACACTCCTGTGGTTTACATAGAAATGTGGAAAGCATACAGTTTATCATAGCCTTCCTTCTTTTCTATACTTTTGTGGCGGATAGAATACTAAGAGTTTGATCTGGAGTACATTAAGGAAGATTTTCATTTCAAAGCTCTGGCTCATTCTTCCCCTGGTAAGGATGGGAATTTAAGTTAGATGCCTGAGTTATTCAGAAAAACACATCAATGGCTTCTTTGGGTTATGAAAATCAACTCCCCTGACCACTACCACCTTCCCCTAGCTGGAAGGTGCCTTTCCCTTACAGCCCCCAAGGTGATTCTAAATATTGCCTTTTTTAAATATAAAAAATATATTTCAAGGTTTGTTTCTATTTAATGCAAACATATGTGGGGGCGATGCTCTCAAACAAAGTGGAATTATATTTTTGAGGTCAGGTCCCTTGTGGTACAGGCTTTCTCTGCTAGGTAAGTGTTCTAGGAACTCATTAGCATCAGTGTACCAGCTAATGTAATTGTGAGAGGGTGCATTCAACGTCAGTGAATTTTTTTTGGAGATTCTTTCAATGCATTTGCCCATTTCATGACTGGCAATTTACGAGCACACCTGCCTACACTGCACTGAGTGTTCAGCAGTTTTTGACCAAAAAGGGCATGACTCCTGTGCCCTACCTTCCTTATTCACTCAGTCTTGCCCCAAGTGACTTTTTTTGTTTCCTTGAATGAGAAAAGTCCTCAAAGGGAAACATTTTGCTGATGTGGAAGAGGTAAAACTAAAAATGGCAGAAGCATTAAAAGGCATCAAAATTGATGAGTTCAGGCCGGGCTCGGTGTCTCAGCCCGTAATCCCGCACCTTTGGGAGGCTGAGGTGAGTGGATTGCCTGAGCCCGCGGGTTCGAGACCCGCCTGGGCAAGCGAGACCTCATCTCTACAATAAATCCAAAAATTAGCTGGGCGTGGTAGCGCGCGCCTGTAATTCCAGCTACTTGGAAG
>CAUYQG010268448.1:0-26227 GCA_963574415.1 Tarsius wallacei
TCTGTTTAGCAGTATTTTGACTGTGGGTTTTTCATAGAGGGCTCTTACCATTTTGAGGTATGTTCCTCGAACATCTAGGAATAGATGTTCGAGGGTTTTTATCAAGAAGGGGTGCTGGATCATTTACTTTCTTAATTATGCTGGTTGTAGACCACATTTTGAGAAATACTGCATTAAAATAATACTTCCCTTGATTCTAAAATATGTGCATTTCTTACTTTAGAAAGTTAATGTTCCGCACCCTAAATTTCTACTCCTGGTCACCAGTTTGCTTATTTATTTATTTTAAGTCGGAGTCTCACTCTGTCACCCAGGCTGCAGTGCAGTGGCACACATACGGCCACCCCAGTGTCGACCTGCTGAGTTCCAGCGATCCTTCTGTCTCAGCCTTCCAAGTAGCCAGAACTACAGGTGCGTATTACCACACCTGGCTAATTTTTTATTTATTGTAGAGACAAATTCTCACTAAGTTGCTGGTATAGTGGCACAGCGACTACTGTGGCCTCTACCTGCTGGGCTCAGTCGATCCTTCTGCTTCAGACTTCCAAGTAGCTGAGACTGCAGGCACATGTTACCGCAGCTTAGCTAATTTCTTGATTTATTGTAGAGACAAAGTCTTGCCATGTTGCCTAGGCTAGTCTCGAGCTCCTGGGCTCAGGCAATCCTCTTGTCTTGGCCCCACAGAGTGCTGGGATTATAGGCATGAATCACTGTGGCCAGCCCTGGTCTCAGTTAAAGGGGGTCATGTTTAAACTTAGAGCTGATTGAGGTTGTAGGAAATATGCACCTGTGACTTTGAATGCACTTCTGTGAAACACTGTGCTAAGCACAATTTCTCCCTTTCCATGCGTTTAAATTTTTTAAAAAGCCTTCCAACTACCCCAGGAGTTTATGATCAAGCTGGAGAGACCAAATAGACCCTATAAAACACTTTGTGAATAATTACTGAGCAAAATAAACTATAAATGCAAAACAGCATTGCCTAAAGTTCCCAGGTGAGAACACAGTCACATTTCTAAAAGAAGAAATTGAGATTTAAATTCCAAATGCTCACAAAATCTACTTTATCACTTTATCTTTTTTACAGCCAGCTAGAGGCAAACCTCCTGACTTCAGTTCAGAAATTTGGTAACTTAGACCTCACTGTATACACTGTGTAATTAGATAAAGTTTGAAAATTGTGTTCTCTGAGTGTGATCTCTGGACCATCTGCAACAGAACTGCCTTAGAAACCTACTCAATGTGCATATTAAAAATGAACTACTAAAATAGAATCTTAGAAGAAAGGTCTTGGAAACTTCTCATTTAACCAACTCTCCAGATAAATCTTATGTGTGTGCCCTGTTTATTTTTTTGATATTTTGTGGAGACAAGGTCTTGCTATGTTGCCCAGGCTGGTGTCAAACTCTTGAGCTCAAGCAATCCTTATGCCTCAGCCTCCCAAAGTGCTGGAATTATAGGCATGAGCCACTGCGCCTGGCCAAGTCTCCTTTCTAAAGCAAGTTATTCTGTTTACAATGGTTTTGCCTTTGACTTGATGCATGATGTTTTTCTTTTGTTGTTACCTTTTCCTTTTTTTTTTTTTTTGTCAATGAAGGGTATATATTGGGATAGGCAGTATTGAGAGTTTAGTTTCTCTTTTCAAGTTGAGCAGAATGCTATTTATTGTGTATTTCTAAGGTCAAGAAAATCAATAAAAGAGGTCAACAAAAGCCCGCCCTTCAGAAGACACAGGCTCACTGAGTGTGTGTGGCAAAAGCTGGACCTTTATCTCTTAAGAAAAAGGGACAGATCCCAGTGCTGTCCGGCTGCTCTGTTAGACAACAGATGAAGAGAAACCTGTCCAAAAAGTTGTTATGTTTCTCATCAGACTCTCAGATGTCTGTTCCTATATCAGCTTTTAATTAACAAAAATCTGGCTCCCACAAGGTCAATACAAACCTGACACCTTTTCAGAAGTAAATTTACAGTGACTTTCTGGTCATTTTGGAGAGCACTGGAGCATAAAAGCATTTTGCTTTCCAATGGAAGTTCTTTTCTATTAGTGCCAAAGATGAAATCTCCACAATCCTTTATATGTTTCTAAACATCAATGCTAAACATCTCAAAGAATTTTCTCATCATTTTTCTGTAATTCAGACCTATGCAAACTTAAAGGGAGCAATAATGATTTCTAGGATTGTCTTGTGTAGACACAGATGGCTTTTGCATTTTTCGTTACACGTTTATTTGGTAATCAGAGGAAGTTATTTTGATTTTTAGATAACCAATTCCTCAAACTGAGTAAAGTCAGAATAAAGTGAACCATAAAGCATTAGGAATATACCTATATTAGAGAAAAATATCCTTTTAGGCTTTCTTTATAGAAAGAGAGTTAGGAAGTGCAAGTTCAAAACTTGATAAATCTGACCTTTGTAGAGTTTATTTTAGTGTGGCATGGTTCAATTTTTGTGGGTTCAAAAAAAAGTTTGGATCAATTCTGAGGGACTTTGTGTAAGATCTTTTCAGAAAATGTCTTTGCAAGTGTGAAAAGTTTTCTAGGTTATGTCCTTGAACAAGTTAGAAAGGAAATGAAATTGAAATGGGACCTTTTGGAAGTGCTGACAGAGCCTCAGACCTGACATGCTGACACAGGACCCATTGCCCCTGTTCAGGATGTTGTTGATACTTTTCAATCTAGATATGTGAGGGGTCCAGACTCAAGTCAGGAGCATTTTCACCAGGTAGTGTTATTTTTTTAGGCTCTCAAAAGCTTTCTTTAGCAAGTTAAACAATAAATATGTCCATTAATTACCAAACTACCTTAGTGTTAATCCCAACCAAGCTGAACACATGTTTCTGAACTCTGGATTCAAGGCATATCTAATTCTGTCTTCCTTGTGCTCTTTTTTTTTTTTTTTTCTAGTTGGAGTCTCACTCTGTCACCGAGACTGGAGTGCAGTGTCCGCTCCCGGTCACTGCAGCCTCAACCTGCTGGGCTCCAGCGATCCTTCCGCCTCAGCCTTCCAAGTAGCTGGAACTACAGGCGCACGCTATCACGCCCGGCTAATTTTTGATTTATTGTAGAGATGAGGTCTCGCCAAGTTGCCCAGGCAGGTCTCAAACCCGCAGGCTCAGGCAATCCACTCACCTCAGCCTCCCAAAGTGCGGGATTACAGGCTGAGCCACCAAGCCCGGCTTCCTTGTGCTCTTTGAGAAACTTCAGCAAGTCACACATTTCTTTTTCAACCTGCCTCACTCTTCTTTATGTATATCAAGACTTTCAGCCTCCATAAGGGAAAAATCATGCTCTCTCTGGACATAAATACTATTGCTGTCAGTTAAATCAGGCCTATTTGTTCAATTATAGAACTCTCTGATTGCCTACAATTGAACATGTATGTCCGGTCAGTTTTTGGTTCTTTAACTTCTAGGTAAAAGTAGCATGGCAAGGAAATGAAAAATTATTTTTTTCCTAATTAAAAAAAAATCCTGGATACTCATTGTGGAAAACAGGGAAAAAATTTTAAAAGTACACCACACACACACACACATACACACACACACACACACACACACACACAAGGAAAAAAAAAGCTCATGGCCAGGTGCAGTGACTCATGTTCATAATCCCAGCATTTTAGGAAGCCAAGGTGGGAAGAGTACTTGAGCCCAGGAGTTTGAGATCAGCCTAGGCAACACAGCGAGACCCCATCTCTACAAAAAAAAAAAATTAGCCAGGCATGAGGGTGTATGCTGCAGTCCCAGCTGCTCGGGAAGCTGAGGAGGGAGGACTGCTTGAGCCCAGGAGTTTGAGGCTGCAGTGAGCCATAATCGTGCCACTGCCCTCCAATTTAGGCAACAGAGTGAGACCTCAACTCACACACACAAAAGTTCATCATCTTACCATGCATAGATAATCATTATTAATTAACATTTCAGGCTGGGCACGATTCCTCACATCTGTAATCTCAGCACTTTGGGAGGCCAAAGCGGGAGGATTGCTTGAGCCCAGAAGTTTGAGACTAGCCTGGGCAACATAGCAAAACCTCATCTCTACAAAAAATTTAAAAGAAAAAAATTAACTGGGCATGGTGTCATTCACCTGTAGTTCCAGCTACTCAGGATGCTAAGGTGGAAGGATTGTCTGAACCCAGGAGGTGAAGTTGCTGTGAGTCATGATTGTCACTATGCCACTGTACTTCAGCTTGGGTGACAAAATGAGACCCCAACTAAAAAAAAATTAACATTTTGGCTTATTATCATCCAGTTTTTGTCTTAATAGTTATATTGACAGAATGTTTGCAATGTGCTAAATTCTTTGCATTCATTGGGAGATAGATATCATTACTGTAAGTTCTTAGAAACCACTATGCCATATATAGATAAGAAGGTAATATACCTAGCATACATTCATATCTACATACCATAATCAAAAGACATGGGTACAAACGTATAATATTGTGTTTCTTTTTGTGGGTTTCTCTGCACCTTATTTTACCCAATAGACTATCACAAACATTTAACTATGAAAAAAGATAAACTCTGAAAATATCTTTTGTCAAGGCATACTATTTCAAGGTATGGATGTATCACAATGTATTTAATCACTTCAGTTGACTTTTTAGGTTGTAGCTGTTGCTTTCAGCCACAAAACAGAACCAAAATGTCTGCTTTCTGAAGCTTGGTTATTTCTAGCAAGGGTTAGGGTGATATTTTTGACTGCCTAGAGATAGTCTCATGTGGGGTTTTATAGGTAAGCAGACTTTGAATGTGAGCACTACCAGAAAGAGGGTTGCAAGTCCATCTCAGCATCCCAGACATCACACACCATAACACTTTCTCTCTCCTGACCCCTTCCATCAGTTCCATATACAACTTTTTGGTAGAGTAACTTAATTTTGATAAAATTACATGCTTTTGAGATATTTTCAGGAATAAAAGTAACTACTTTTTAGTCAAAATCACCTACTGTGAACATTTTACTTCATTTTTATGTCTTTGTAAATAAACATAATTATTCCAAAATTATTGTAAACATTATGAAACTGTGACTATAAATATACAGTTTTTATTTTCCTAAGAACAAAGAACTTCTCACAATACAATGTTCAAAATCAAGAAATTTAATATAGATATGATTTTCCTATCGAAACCACAGTTTATAATTACATTTTGTCAAATTTCCCAATAACGTTATTTACTTTTTTTTTTTTTAACTTAGAATTCAATTCAGGATTTTGCATTGCATTTAGTTGTCATGTATCTTTATTCTTTAATTTGATCAGCTACTCTTTCTTTATCTTTTTAGGTATCAATATTGCTTAAGGACATAAGTCAGTAATTTTGTAGACTAATGGTCAGCTTGGGTGTCTTCAATGTTTCCTTACAATTAGATTTAGGTTATTTATTTTTGGCAGGAATACCAATTGTTGTTTGTCTTTCCCTGTACCACATATCTGGAGACCATACTGTCTATTTGTTCCATTACTGGTAATATTAACTTTGATCCCTTAGTTAAGGTTAAGGGAGTGTCTGCCAGATTTCTCCACTATGAAGTTATTATGTTGCCCTTTGTAATTGATAATTTGTAAGGCAGTGTTTTGAGAATATTTAAATATCCTATTTCTCCTTGACCTTTTACTCACTCATTTTAGTATCTTATTGTTTTGACACATGCAGAATCGTGATTTTCTAACTCTATAATTCATCTACATTTATTAGCTGGCATTCTACTGTAAGAAAGCAGTTTTCTTTTTTCCTTCATTTAATTACTCACTTATTTATTAATATTAGCATAGGCTCATGGATTCTAGTTTTATTCACTAGTTTATAACCCATTGCTAATCATTTTTTAATGGTCAAATTGATTTTTTTTTTTAATGCTCAAATTGTGTCCAGATTTAGTCAGTGGGACTCCTTCAGGTTGGCTTCTTTTTTTTTTGTCATGTTCTCAACATGTTCTGGGTACTTCCACACTTTCTAGCAAAAGACATTCAGACTCATCCTGTATTTTTCCTGTCCCTGCCCTGAAGTTAGTCATTTCTTCAAGGAGCTCAGGTTCCCCTTAGTGGGGAATAATATTTAGAAATTAAGGTGTTTCTAATTAATTCCTCATTGCTAAAGATAAATTATATTGTTCTCATGGAGAGTTTATATTTTGGCAAAAGAGAGGCTTTTGGTGTAGTTCCATTTTTACTTATTATGCTTGGTATTTGATGAATTCTTTCATCTGGAAACTTAAGTCCTTTTGTTCTGAGAAAAAATTTAAAAAACAATTTTTAGTTTTCACTTGAATGGGCCTTCTAATTTTCTTACCTTCACTTTGTTTTCCATTTCTTTGTCTTTTTTTCTCTGGTTTTTGGATGATCTCTTCAACTTTATCTTTCAACCCTGCTGTTGAGATTTTTATTTGTTATCATGTTTTTAACCTCTTGATTTATTGATTTTAAATTTAAAATAGTGTCTGGTTTTTGTTTCATGGGTAAATAGTTTCCATCAGCTTTCTTTTCTTTCTTTTTTTTTTTTTTTTTTTGAGTTGGAGTCTCACTCACGCTCACGGCCACCCTGGTGTCGACCTGCTGGGCTCCAGCCATCCTTCGCCTCAGCCTTCCAAGTAGCCGGAACTACAGGTGTGTGCTACCATGCCTGGTTAATTTTTTGATTTATTGTAGAGATGAGGTCTCATCAAGTTGCCCATGCTAGTCTCGAACCCCTCAGCTCAGGCAATCCTCTCACCTGGGCCTCCCAAAGTGCTGGGATTATAGGCATGAGCCACTACACTCAACCTCTCATCAGCTTTCTTTTTTTTTTTTTTTTGAGTTGGAGTCTCACTCTGTCACCCAGACTGGAGTGCAGTGGCACGCTCCTGGTCACCTCAGCCTCAACCTGCTGGGCTCCGGCGATCCTTCCGCCTCAGCCTTCCAAGTAGCTGGAACTACAGGTGCGCGCTACCACGCCCGGCTAATTTTTGATCTATTGTAGAGATGAGGTCTCGCCAAGTTGCCCAGGTGGGTCTCGAACCAATAGGCTCAGGCAATTCACTCGCCTCAGCCTCCCAAAGTGCTGGGATTACAGGCTGAGCCACTCAACCCGGCTCTCTCATCAGCTTTCTAATGATATTAATGATAATGTTTAATTTGACATTTTTACTTTCCTATATCGTATTTCTTCATGTTGCTGTGTGGTTTTTTCAGTTTGCTTGTTTGCCTCTCTTTTTTTTTTTTCCCTTTCACTTTATTTATTTATTTTTTTGAGTTGGAGTTTTACTCTGTCACCCAGGCTGGAGTACAGTGCCTGGTGCCTCTCTCTCTCATGGTAGATTTCCTCAAATGTCTGATAATCCTTGACTGTCTGTTCATAAAAAAAAAAAAAAAAAAAAGGAGAGACTTCATTTTTTAGAGCAGTTTTAGGTTCCCCAAACTGAGCAGAAAGTACAGAGATTTCCCATCTCCCCTAACCCCCCACACACAGCCTCCTCCACTATTGACAGATACCAGAGTGGTACCTTTGTTACAACTGATGAACATACATTGATGCATCTTTATCAACCAAAGGCTATCTTTTACATTATGGTCCACTCTTGGTGGTATACATTCTATGAGTTTTGACAAATGTATAATAACATATATCCACCATTATGATATCATAAAGAATGTTTTCACTGCCCTCAAAATCCTCTGTATTCCATCTATTCATCCCACCTTTCCTCCAACCCCTGGTGACTATTGATCTTTTTACTGTCTGCATGGTTTTGCTTTTCCAGAATGTCCTATGGTTGCAATTACACATGTCTGCTCAGTTTTAAGAATAAGGCACAAAAGACTGGAAGCTGAGTGACAGTGGAGATTGTCAACTGTGATCATTGCTATAGGATGACTTCACCAGCCATCTCATTACAGTACTCCAAATGTCAGTATGGTCAGGTATTTCATCTTTGACTGATCAGATTCCCTAGAGAAGTCTTATGCTATGTCCAGACCAGAGGATATAATTTGGGGTGTCAACCTTCTGGGATCAGGTCAAGGAGAAAATCTGGGGATCTCAAGTTACAGTATGCAAACTGTCTCTCAATTCCCCTATGTTTAGTCAAGGACCCCTGCCGTGGACTATATATTGTCCTCCCTGGCCCTTGGTGCAGAGTGGAGGAGAGAATCTGTGTATGTAACTGCTTATAAAACAGACTCGATCAATTTTCTAGAAAGTCCCATTCTTACTGCATGCTCCCTGAGGCGTCCAATACCACAGACTCTTGCGCATTTTGGGTTCTGATGTGTAGTGAGTTGTTTCTTAAACCTCTCTATTTTTTGGAGCATTTCAGGTTTTTGAGAAAAAAATCTCTCTACTGTCAGCTTAGAATTCTGTTTTCCCAGGTATGCTAAGTCAGTTTCCACTTAATCTGTTTTCCAGATTCTAAAATTTTATTTTCATTTTCTTCTCTGTTCTTTGTCCTAATGAGTTTATTATACCTTTTTCATTTTACATCCCTTTACTATTGATATAGTGAGGTTTTAAAAGAAAGAAGAGGTAATATTGTGTTGTATCTGCTGAATTTTATTGAAAGTCTCCTGACACTTTCTTTTTGTTATAGTTTTATTTCTAGAATGATGAAGCATAGTTTTGATTAAGAACACCTTCCCCCCATACCCAGTTAGTCTTACGGCACCATTCTTTCATTTACAAACTCTGGAGGAAGAAAGATTTCCCCCACTTCCCTCCCCTCCCTTCCCCTCCCCTCCCCTCCGCTCCCCTCCCCTCCCCTTCCCTTCCCTTCCCTCCCTTACTTACCTCTTTCCTTATTTTGTTGGTATTTCTGGCTAATTTTTTGATATTTTGTAGAGACAAAGTCTCACTATGTTTCCTAGGCTGGTCTCCAATTCCTGGGCTCAAGTAATCCTCTCTCTTCGGCCTCCCAAAGTGCTACGATTAGAGGCAAGAGCCACCAAGCCTGGAAGGAGACAGATTTCTGTTCAAATAATCGGCCAGTCCTATAGTTTTGGTCCTGAGCAAGTCACGTCATCCTCCAACCTCAATTTCCTCACTTGTAAAATGAAGATTGAACTGGTACTTGTTTCATATGAATGTTTTAAGAATTAGTTGAGACAACAGGTGTGAATGTGCCATCAAGGTGGCTGCCATGTAACAGGTGTTCAGGAGTGGGTGCCCTTCTTCTCTTGTCCACCCTCTTGCCAGTTTATGTGGGCATAAAATGGTAAAAAGAGTGATGACGTTTTAAAGAGTTGAGCCTGTTTCTGAAATGTTAATTTCTGTAAGACGAAATCTTCAAGTCTCACCTGGATGTGGCCTTTTGACATTGAAGGCAGAGTGATCCAATCCACAGGTAAGGGGCTGAGCAGCCCTGTGGCATTCATTCACTTATTAATGTGCTCCCTCACTCAACTGAGTGCACACTGTGAAGGGTATTGTAAAGTAAATATTTTATATTCTGTCAATGAATCACTAAATATTTCAAAATTTTTAAAAGGAACATTCTTTATAAGTCTTTATAGAATTTTAAGAAAATATCCTTCCTGTTGTCTAACACCCAATGTGTGGGTCCAGGTGTGGTGGCACACACCTATAATCCCAGCACTTTGGGAAACCAAGGCAGGAGAAATTTTTTATGTCGGGGATTTTGAGACCAGCCTGGGAAACATAGCAAGACCTTGTCACTAGTAAAAACAAACAAACAAACAAACAAACAAAACTGGGCATGTTAGCACACACTTATAGTTCCAGGTACTCTGAAAGCTGAGGTGGGAGGATCACTTGATCCCAGGAATTTGAGGCTGCTGTGAATTATGATTGTACCATTGTACTCTAGCCTAAGTAACAGAGGGAGACTCCTCAAGAAAACAAAAACTCAATGCATGTTAAAATTGCTTTGATTATTATATACTTTTTCCACCAAATAATGCTGTTGTTGATTTGGTTCTCAGACTGGAGTGCAGTGGCACACTCAGGTGTACTACCACCTTGACCTGTTGGGCTCAGGAGATCTTTCCACCTCAGACTTCCAAGTAGCTGGAACCACAAGTGTATGCCACCACACCTGGCTAAAATTGTGATTTGCCAAGTTGCTCAGGCTGGTCTCAAAACCCTGGGTTCAGGCAATTCTCTTGCCTCGGCCTCCCAAACTGCTGGGATTACAGGCGTGAGTCACTGCGCCTGGCCTATATTTTTTTAGCTCTTTTTTCCCCCTTAGAGCCATTTCTTTTCCTGTATATCTTTGCTTATTGAAGAAACAAGGTAACTGTCCCATAGAAAAGTCCCACATTCTGAATGTGGCCAATGCTTTCGTGTGGTGCAGATTGACTCTTTCCTTTATCGCCAGTATTCTATGAGTGAAAAGGTAGAACTGGAAGCACATTAATTTCCACATCAGTTCATTTTTATTTGTTTTTAAAGAATATGTTATAGTGGTGTCATGTAGTTTATCTTTCATCCCTTCATGTAATACATGATGTTGGTTGTCCAGGTTTTATTGGTGATATTGATATCAATCAGGATTCGTGGTGATGATCTTATTCTTTCAGTGTAAAGTTCCCCATCAACATTTCAAAATTTATTTATTTATTTATTTTGGAGTCACAGTCTTACTCTGTCATCCAGGCTGGAGTACAGCGGCACAAAATTATGGCTCACTTCACTCTCAGCTTCCTGCGCTCAGGAGATCCTTCCACCTCAGTTTTCTACAGGCGTGTGATACCACTCCTGGCTAATATTTTTATTTTTTGTTATGTAGAGGTGAGGTTGTCTATGTTGTCCAGGCTGGTCTTGAACTTCTGGACTCAAGCAATCCTTCTGTCTTGGCCTCCCAAAGTGCTGGGATTACAGCTGTGAACCACAGTACTTGGCCCCATCAACATTTTATTTCATCTTTTTGTCATGTATTGATGACTGTTATGGGTTGAACTGTGTCCCCTCCAAAATATTTGTTGATATTCTAAGCCCTGGTATGTAATCTTATTTAGAAATGAGTTATTTGCAGATATCATAAAGCTAAGATGATGTCATTAGGGTGGGCCTAAATGCAACATGACTGATATCTTTATAAGTAGAAGAAGAAAATGCCATGTGAAGATGGAGACACACAGGGAGCACACCATGTGATGACAAAGGCTGGGCTTGGAATGACACAGCTGAAAGCCAAGGAATGCCAAGGATTGATGGGGCCATCACTAGAAGTGAGAAAGAGACAAGGAAGGATTCTATGTAGAGAATCAGAAGGAACACAGCCCCACTGACACCTTGATTTTGGACTCTCAGCCTCCAGAACTGCAAGAGAATAAAATTCTGCTGTTCTAAGTCACCCAGTTTATGGTGGTTTGTTATGGCAGTCTCAGGAAACTAATAGAATGATCATTGTCTAGTTTGGTTATTTCATTAAAAGTTAAGAAATGGTGATTTTTGAATTCCATCATTTTTTCCCTCTATTTATTAGCTAGAATTCCTATGGATAGAAAAGCGTTCTTTTCCTCACGAAGGCTATTTTCATTGCCTTGAAATTTTCTTACCCTAGAAAGATGCAATATGCTGAACTTGGTGCTCTAGCAACGTGCAGGGAGTCTAATGAGTATATTTAGTTCTCCTCTTTCCTTTTGAGTATATTATGAACTTATGAAAAGAGCTTATTTAAAGGAAATGTTATTAATAAATTATTTTGGGCCACTGGGCTTCTCCCAGTTGTAAATGAAATGTAGGATTGGTATCTTTCCCTTGAGTAAAATGTATACCAAGAAAAATGATCTTGTTAGGAGGTCTAAGATAATGCCTCTGGTGCCCCATGGGAGTCTATCTAAGTTCCAATAAGGTTAAAGTTGAGTTTGGTTCAGATAATTCTCTGAATACTACTATAATGTTGGGCATAATTATATTTGCTTTCAAGTTTGATTAATCGTATGTCTTCTTGGAACTATGACCATTTTATCTGGAAGATCATTAACCTTAGATGTACTCTCAGATGAACTCTGAACAGAATCCTTTTTTTTTTTTTTTTTGAAAGCAGGGTTTATGAAGAGGATAGAAAAGTTCCAACAGTGGAGGGGACTCAAAGGGGTTGTCCAGAATCCTTTTTTGGGGGCAGATGAGTAGCAGGATAAAGCATTGCATAGTAGCACCTAGATGGAGATTTGTGACTATTGTGACCTTCAAAAATAAAAATGTGGGTATGAAAATTGGTGTATTTGAAGGAAAAGGACAGATTACTTAAAATTGAAAATGTCTCAAAAATCCAGTTGTATAGTCTTGTATAGCTGTGTTTCATCTCTCCTCACTAAATTCAAGCTCTTCTAGAACAAGACTGTGTCTAACTTATTATTATATCTTAAACACTCAGTTTAATGTTTTCACAGAGTAGGTGCTCAATAAATAAATAAATTTAATTTGAATTCAGTGCAATTAAAGTCCCTCAAAAGACCAATATACTTTAGACAAATTTAGAGCAATGAACATCATGTGAGAAGATGGAATGGATCCAATTACTATGAAAAGGATATATTAACTGTGTACAAAATGATGTGAATATACAATGATAAAGATGCCTGAATATAAAACTGTTTATATCATACCATAGTATCCCATTACATAAAAAAAATGGTAGATTACAGTTCAATGTAAATTTTTAAAGTTAGTAAAGTGTGTGTGTGTGTGTGTGTGTGTGTGTGTGTGTGTGTATAATGGACTTTATCAGTCAGGAAATGATTGAGCAAAAAGAAACCACACAAAAAATTTCAACAAAAGAAAAGGAATTTATTGTGAAGAAATACCTGCAAAGTGAAATTGTTACTGGAAGGGGAAAACTGAGGTGTCACAGATACGGTAACTGTGGGAAGCAGCTACCGCACCTGGGAATGAGGAAAAAAGGATGTGGTTGAGGTTATCAGAGTTTCAGAGGAGGGCTCAGCCCTCTGAGGAGGGAGCAATGCCTAGCTTTTGCTGGTGCCTTTCAAAGGAGCACCCACAGGAACAGTTCTGGAGATGTTGAAAGAACCTGGACCTGGAAGTTGAACTAATTGCACTCTGCAGGACCCAGTACCATTGTTAGGGTAATGCTGACAGGAACAGCAAGCAAAACAGAGGTGGAAGATTCCTTTCCTTTCCCTGCCATCCAATCTCCTTCTAGTCAGAAATGTGAGAGATAAAGTCCCAGTCAAAGCATCACAAAGCAGAATATGAAAGAATAGTTTTGGAGTCCCGAGACAAGAGATTCACATCGTCATTTATCAGAAAAAAGGAGATGCTGACATTTACTTTTATGTACTTCTGCATTGTTCTACCTGGGCCTATGGTAACCAAGTCTTTCTTGTTTTTTGTTGAGATATGATTGACATACCCCTTTAAGGTATACAATTCAGTGTTTTTTAGTATATTCACAAGCTTGTGCAGTTATCACCATTCTCTAAATCCAGAATATTTTCATTAGCCCAAAGAGAAATTCCTTACCTTTTAGTTCTCACCTCCCACCCCCCAAATCCCCTTTCCTTCTGGTCCTAGACCATTATTAACCTACTCTATATGTGTAGATTTGCCTATTTTGATAATTTCATATAAATAGTGTCATATAATATGTAGTCTTCTTTTACTCAGCAAAATGTTTTTAAATTTCATCCATGTTGTGACATGTAATGAAGTACTTCATTCCTTTTTATGGTTGAGTCATATTCCATTATATGGACATACAGCATTTTGATTATCCATTCATCAGTTGAAGGACACTCGTGTTCTACATGTTGGCTATTGTGAATAATACTGCTATGAACATTTATGTATGGTTTTTTATTTGTGGTTTTGTGTGGCCATATATTTTCTTTTTTCTTTCTTTTTTTTTTTAACATTGCTGAATTAATTCTGAAAGCGGGTGTGTGTATGTTATTTTCAGTTCTGTTTGTTATTCTCCAAATAGTGAAATTGCTGGGTAACATGGTAATTCTATATTTGACATTTTGAGAACCTACTAAGCTGTTTTCCACAGCGGTGGAACCATTTTACATCCCTACCAGCAATGTGTGTAGTTTCTATTCTGTGCATCTATCTTCACCAAGACTTGTTATTGTCTGTCTTTGTGATCATTGCCATCCTGATGCATGTGAAGTGATAATTCATTGTGATTCCTCTACAAAATAAAACTATACATTATTAATAATCCTAGCATCTTTTCATGTGTGTTTGTTGACCATTTGTATATATTCTTTGGAGAAATATCTGTTCAGTCTTTCTCTCATTTTTAAAATGTCTTTTTGTTGTTTAGTCATAAGAATTCTTTATATATTTTGGATACTAGATCCTTCTCAGATATATGATTTTTTTCCCTTTTAATTTTTTTGTTTTAAAGATGTGAGGTACAATTCAGGGTTAGGTATACAAATGTTCATTATGCAGGTACCCTTGTTGATGAGGTGTGCTTCCCCCCCCACCCCCCGGCAGATTCCCACTACTGCCAATCCCACCTCCCCCACCCCAGATTTGTTTGTTTTTTTTTTTTGAGTCAGGGTATCACTCTGTCACTGAGACTGGAGTGCAGCGGCATGATCACTGCTAAATGTAGCGTCAACCTCCTGGGCTCAGGCAATCCTTCTGCCTCAGACTCCTGAGAAGCTAGGAGTACAGGCACATGCCACAAAACCTGACTAATTTTTAAAAAATTTTTTTATGGAGATGGGGTCTTGCTTTGTTGCCCAAGGTGGTTTTGAATTCCTACCCTCAAGCAATCCATCTGCCTCATTCTCCTAAATTTTTGGGATTACAGGCATGAGCCACCACATCTAGCAAGATACATAATTTGCAAGTATATTTTCCAGTTCTATAGATTTTCTTTTTTATTATCTTGATAATGTCCTTTGAGGTACAAAAGTATTACATTTTAATGAAGTCTAATTTTTCTATTTTTTTCTTTTGTTGCTGTGTTTGTTGCCATCACTCAGTATTCATTGCCTAATCCAAGGTCACAAAGATTTACATCTGTTTTCTTCCAAGTATTTATACTTTTATGTCTTACATTTAGATCTTTGATCTAGTTGTAGTTAATTTTTGCATGTTCAGTTGTCTCAGCATCATTTTCTCATTGAATTGTCTTGGCACCCTGTTGAAATAAATTGATTTCTGGACTCTCAATTCTATTCCACTGATTTATATGTGTATGTTATAATAGCACCACCAGTCTAGATTATGGTAGCTTTGTAGTAAGTTTTAAAATTGGAAAATAAAACAAAATTGAGAAGTGTGAATTCTATAACTTTGTTCTTTTTCAAAATTGTTTTGACTATTTGAGGTGGCTTTTATTTCCAAATGAATTCTAGGATCAGCTGGTCAATTTCTGCAAAAAAGGAAGCTGCAATTTGATAGCTAAGATTTGAGATTTGATAGGAATTGCATTGAATACCATGTCTTACCTTTAGGAAAAACAATATTATTTCCATTTTGACCAAAAAGTCAATGTTTTTCAAGATGCTAGCTCTATTGGTAATAGGCATAAATTGTAAACTGCATTAAGTAAGTTCAGATTAAGATCAAGATTTTGTCTTTCTTTTGTAAAACATATCACACTGATTACATTTATTTGAGTGAAATAAGTATCGGTGTAATTTTGTAAGGACAGACACTATGTCTAGTTTTGCTGGTGACTATATCCCCAGACTGAGCTTAGCAGCCTGTACATAGACAGTATTCAAATAGTTGTCAAGAAATGTGGATGTCTTCTCTGACAGACCAGGGCACAAGAGCAGAAGGGTGCATGGTCTTGGACCGTCCAAGGCGATGTTCAAAGTACTAGGAATGTAAAAAGGACTCAGCTTGACCAGACACAAAAATATGTAAGGCTTATGATTTCATTTATATGAAATGATCAAAAGTCTGAAGATAGGAATTTGGAGTGACTGTAGTTGACATGAGGTTTCTTTTTAGGTTGATGGAAATATTCTAAAATTAGATTGTTGATGCTTGTACTCCGTAATTGTATTGTAATTCATTCAGTTGTATACTTAAAACAATGAATTTTATGGTATGTAAATTATACTACAATGAAGCTGTCTAAAGAAGAGCTCCAAGATTGAGACAGAGGCCTTAATCAATTTTAACTTCTATTGAGGAAAGTGATGCAGAAAGGCAAGTCAAAAGGGGACTATATTTCACTGCCAAAAAAAAAAAAGTAGAGGTGGAGTGATTGAAAGGAATAGTGGATCTGTACAAAGCATTTGGGACTGAAACTCACAGAAAAGGTGATGAGGGAGCAAGGGCTGAGATTTCTGTGGGGACTTGGTCTAAAAAGGGCTTGGAATACAAAGTAGGGAATGGACACTAAATTGAAGGAAGACTGGGGACCAGAAGCTTAACCCCTCTGCCCAGTTCTTGACAGTGAAGAAACAAAGAAGGTCACAGGCTTGCTTCCAGCAGTACGAAAGGGACCATATTTGAAATGCTCCAGGGCAGAGCTGGTTACCCTGGTGTGAAAAGACTATAGCAGCCGCCAGAGAAATGTGGCGATACAAAAACCTTCTAGTTAGGAGCCATTATTTTGTCATTCACCTTTGTCAGCCCAGTCACGGGAATGGCTCAGAAGGGAAAGAAAATGATCAATAGTGGCCCCTGACAAGTTACAAGGGAAGAAGTAAATGTTCGACAAATGGCTGCAGGTCATGTTGGCCAGGCTCTCTAACTCTCAGTCTTGCCCCTGAACTTGTTGCCATAGAGTTTGTATTCCTCACAGTCTAGAAGTCTATATTACATGCAAAAGCTTTTCTGCTTTGACACTTTTGTTCACTCCAAGCTAAAATCATCCTGGCCTTAAACGTGGCTTCGTTTATTTACAATGCCAGCTCGCTTAGCATTCTTTAACATTTGACATGCTAGGAACTGTGTTAAGATCCTGCTAAGCTTGTGCTCATTCTCACACCAACCCAAGGAGGGAGGGACTGTTAGCCCCATTTTACAGCTGAGGATCTAAGCTCAGTCATGGGTGGACTTGCTGAGATCACACAGCTAGTATGTCTTTGGTATGTCTGATGCCAAAGCCCATCTTCTCAGACACTCTCCTGTCTCCTCTTTCCAATTAGCCACTTCTGATGTGAATACTTTTCCAGAAAAACAGACTAGCTATTTGTCCTCTGCCTACTTGTTAGGCAGTGGAGGTCCCATTCATTCTTGTGACAGAGGTGGGGACTGTGCTTGGAGTCGGGGCTGGGCTATGTTATAGCAGCCTGTGGCCCTCAGGTGCTCCGGGTCTGCAGGTTAGCAGCAGCCAGTCAGACAGCATTCCCTAACACTGACTGCAGTTGAGTAGACCTGGAAGCTATGTGAGCCTCCCCTGACTAGGGGCTTGAGAAACTTTTCTTTTGTGACCAACTGGTCTGGTTTTGACCCTTACTGGGAGCAACGAGACCTTCACATGCTGGGTTATATGAATTCAAGTTATCTACTAGGTTTATAGATAATCACATAAACAATCACATACATTAACTTTATTTCTTTTTATTTTATTTTATTTTTTGAGTTAGGGTCTCACTCTGTCAACCTGGCTGGAGTGCAATGGAATAATCATGACTCACCTCAGCCTCAAACTCCTGGGCTCAAGCAGTCCTCCCACCTCAGCCTCTGAGTAGCTGAGACTACAGGCACTTACTGCCATGCCTGACTGATTTTTAATTTTTTTTTTTTAATAGAAATGAGCTAGGCTGGTCTTAAACTTCAGGGCTCAAGTAGTACTCCCAAAGTGCTGGGATTATAGACACAAACTACCACACCCAGCTGTATTTATAGATTTCATATAGTTTGTGGAAACATTTTATCCACACTAAGTTTTTGGACTTTTATTTTTGAATCATAAATACTGATACTGAAAGAGAAAGATAATTTTTATTCAAGAGTCTGGCGTTCAAGTAGCAGGGGTTCTAATCTTAGCTCTGCTCCTAAGTTGTACAACCTCTGGGCCTTTTTTTAATATCAGTTTAATTACTGGCCTCTTTTAAGCAAAGGATGATTCTATTCTGTAAGTTGTAATGAGAGCATACCTTGTGAGAACAAAAATGAAAGAGTATGAACATTGAACTTTGACTTCGTTACCACATTACCACTGTTGGTGGTTTAGCCAGCCTATATGATAAACTTACATATTGTAAGGTGTTTTCATTCAGAGCTTTCTATGTTATCTTTATAAGTTGTAAGCATTTGAACTTTGTGGGTTTTTTCTATCATATTCTTTTTACAGGTTTAAGGTATTTTAGGACTCTTGGTAATAATGCTTGAGCAAAGGGGTGGAGCCAACATTTGTAGAGTTGTGTTACTCCATGCTATATTTTTAACTTACTTTATTCCATTTAGTTCTTGCATAGTCATGAGAGATAGATACTATCTTCATTTAATAGTTGCGAAAACTGAAGCCAAGGAGACTATTTTATGAAACTGGGATTAGCATGCACAGTTTTCTGACTTCCTAACCCATGTTGTATTTGATATAAGAACATGGAAAACTGAGTGCAAGACTAAGGAATTCTAAAGTGGTATTATTATACTCAAGTCTGTCGTCTTATAGCTCTAGAGTTAGGTTTGATTTGGGCTTACTGAGAAACCATGGAGTCACATAGATATCCTGGAAAACCTATACAAAAAAAGCCTTCCAGCCATTTTGCCACCACATGTTTAACTGCAAACATCTCACAGGAAACGGGAAATCGTGCCTCATAACTTTATATCCTTGGAATTCCTTTCTCTTGACAATTTTTCACCCTTCCACATGAGGTTCGGTAAAGGCGCAGAACACAAACTACACCCAAAATCAAAGCTACTCTTGGAAGCAGATCCTCTTTAACATGTTCCTTTTTGTCACTTGTCTTCTTTTCTTGTTCAGCCTTCATTTGTACTCTCTAGTCAAATGAAGTTTGACTTAGTTTCTTTTTAGTTTTCTCAGCCACTGTAGGTACAGGGTTTTTTTGTACATAAGGGTGTATATAGCAGTCAGTGCAGTCGAAAGCCAACTTGACTAGATTTGAAACCAACTGGATTCTGACTTTGGGCAAATTAGTTAAATCTCTAGGCTTTGGCCTCTCTATAATAAGTCGTAGATTTCTTATGAGGATTAAATGGGTTAATACATGGAAGGCACAACAGTGCTAGGAATATTTTAAGCACTCAATAAGTGTGAGGATTCCTTGCATATTTTTCTATTTCACATCAGAACACATCATAATCTGTACTCATTGAAAGTTAAATGTTAGCTCTACCTCTTTGCCTGAGCATTACTAAACTGCCCATGGAGTTTTTTTGTTTTTGTTTTTTGTCTAAGCATCATTTTTTTCTCAATCTGTTTCTTGGGATCACATTTCCTAACCTGTGCCTGATTTCATACATGAGGTAGCTATGAAATCTTTCTTTCCCATTGTGGTCCTGCCTAAAAAAAAAACAAATTTAAACACGGGTCACATGTGGCTTTGGGCTTCATTTCTTGGTTTCCTACTTCTGTGCTGACCCTGAGCTGTGTTACTACTCTACACTGTTCTTTATTGACTTCCATAGGTGGTTAATAGGTGGAACTTCCTGGTGTTTCTTCTATATTCAGAGACTTCAGGTCCATGCCACATTCATTTTGGTTCCAAATGGATGTGTTGCCCTTTGTTACAGGTGTTGGGAACTTGATCTTTAGTGCCACCCCATGGATTTTCCAGTTGATGAGGCACAGTGAATAGTAAGGCTTTTTTCTTCCGACGGTCTGAAAGGCACCAATAAGAATAGGCCTCTCCTCTTGGATGCCAGCATTTGGGGGAGGTCAGTATCACCATGTGGTTTTGGAGGAAGACATAATACAGATAGCTGGTCCATGACTGGGGAGATACGTCTGAGTCAGGTTGGGGCCTGGCTTTAGTTCTGCCTTTTCTCTGTCCTCTATATAGGCACTATCTATCTACTTTGCCTTGTTCTAGTCCTCTAAATTCTTTAATTCAAACTCATTTTTACAAGAAAATTCTAGGTCCCCAAATCTTACCTTTTCAAGCTTACTATCCTAGAGACACATATATTTAGAGCATGTTTATGTATTCAGCTTTAGGCAGACAGTTCTGCTGAAGCTCTCTACTGATGTGATTCAGAAGAGGATTATAATCACTTCAAGGGACCTTTCTTTCCCTGAAGATGCTGCCCGATTTACCTAATTGACTCATGTCAGGCACCAATGGCCTGCCTCACCCTGGTAAGCACTGTTGGCATAGTTCTCTGGTTACCAAAGTTCTTTCACTTCAGTTGTCTCACTTATTCTCAAACAATCTTACAAAGGTGTCAATATGAGGGAATAGGGTCATAGAGGCTACTGACAGGGCTGATAACCAAGCCTTGAATTCTGTTCTGATTCCTAAGTTAAGGCACTTTATGTTGTACCATATTTGCTAGTAAACGTGAGATCTTAATAGGTCCCTTAGCTACTAATTGGAGGGTTCATTGCATGGCCTGGGTCAAACTTAGAATGCTTCATATATAATCACCCAAACATAATTGTCTCAATATACTATATCATCAGTCTTAGGTTATTACCACGGTATTTTTTGTTAGAGATTTTGTGACATTAGTTGAACTGAAAACCTGTACAACTCAGAATTTCAGACATAAGTCGTTAGTACTTTTACCGTGTAATTGTATTTTAACTACTCAATTAGACTAGCCATTTTACATTCATATTTTAAGGAAGCTTTTCTGCAAAATACTCTCCTGGACTTGAGGCTATTCAGGTGGTTAGAAAGGGGGAGATTAAATAAGTACAGGGCAAGTGATTCATGGTGAACTGTTACTAGTGTTTGTCATATGGACTAACCCAGAACTCCAGACAAAGTCTTAACTAAATTCACAACTTATTGACACTCTCTTCCAGCTTGACAGCAAGTCAGAACTACCATGATAACTCCACAACCTACATTTTCCCTGTAAATATTCTTAGAGATTGCCTAGATCTCCTGGGGCTTCTGTGAACATGAGGGGAACTTCTTGGACTTTTTCTGTATCCATCCAAATCCCTGGAATCATAAGAAAACAAGCTGGTCTCTAGGAGAGGAGAGCATGAGGGAAATTTTGCTCTTTCAGATTAGACATTGACTGTGATGATAGGATAACTGTAACTGTGACAAGAGGATAACTTTGGATGACTGCTAAGGCAAATGAATGGTTGTTTGCAGTATTAAAATTGGTTTTGGTCAATATCATTAAGGAAAAGCATGGCTCTTTACCTGCCTTTAAGCTGTATCTCTAACACTGTCCCCATGTACCTTGAATGTTAAACTGGACTATTTGCTGTTACCTGATTGGGACCTCTGCTTTTGTTTGTGATTCTTCTGCCAGAAACAAAACAAATCAAAACAAAACAAAAAACTAGCTAGATCAGCTGGAGAATAAGAAGGCTAATTGTTGGACTTTGTAGAATTATTTGAGGATGAAGTGAAATAACTGTAAAAGTACCTAGCATAGGGCTAGATATCCAGTAGGTATTCAATATAAGCCTATTTCTTTTTATTTACAGTCTTCCTGGCAACATTCTAATTTCACAACCCACTTAAAAAAACTTTTTATTTTGAGCTAACTTTAGGTTTATAGAAAAGTTGCAAAAACAAAGTGTCTAAATATCTCACCTCTATAACCTCTGTAAAACTACTGTCTTGTAGTCAGAGGTAATTATTCTCAAACTGCATTTTTCATGCTTCTTATAGAATACTTTCCAAGTTTATATAATCTATATATCTTCCTTTCTTTTCTTCCCCTCCCTCCCTTCTTACTTTCTTATTTCCTTCCTCAATAGATAATAGGAGGTAGGGACCAGTTTTTATGTATCTTTATGTTTCTCATCCCAGTGAAGGGTAAAATAATATGCACCACAAAATGTGCCACATTGGCATGAGGATTATTTTGAGCTGTGAAGGCAATTGAGAAGAAGCACGTACAAGAACATCTCTCTGCCCTTCCACTAAATGCAGGATATAAATTTAAAAAGATGATTTACTCAAAGGAACAGAGGTTGTTATATAAAATAGACACCACCCTTGTGCTCATTGCAGCACAATTTACAATTGCAAAGATGTGGAATCAACCCAAATGCCCATCAACCAATCAGTGGCTAATGAAAATGTGGTATATATACCCTATAGAATACTATTTGCTATCAAAAAGAATGCAATAATGTCTTTTGCAGCAACTTGAATAGGAGAACATCATCCTAAGTGCACTAACTCAGGAACCCCAAAACCAAACACTGCATGTTTTCACTTATAAGTGGGAGCTAAACTAAGGATCTGCAAAGGGCTAGAGCAGCGGTCCCCAACCTTTTTGGCATCAGGGACCAGTTTCATAGATGACAATTTTTCCAGGGATGGGGGTGGGAGGCAGTATGCAGTCAAGCCCCATTGTTAATCACTGCCTGAGAGCCACCTCAGATCATCAGGCATTAGACTCTTATAATGAGCACGCTACCCAGATCCCTTGCATGTGTAGTTCACAACAGGGTTCATATTCCTATGAGAATCTAATGCCCTCCTTTTATCTGACAGGAGGTGGAGCTCACCTGCCGCTCACCTCCTGCTGTGCAGGGTTCCTTTTTTTTTTTTTCTGTTTTTATTTTATTTTAAAGATATGGGGTACAATTCAGGATTAGGTATACAAGTGGTCATCGTACAGGTAGAGGGTGGGAAGGGGTGGAGGAATGAAAAACCACCTGTTGGGTACAGTGTGCACAGGTGGGAGTGGTGGGTATACTTAAGTCCTAGACTTCACCAACACAATGAAACCATGTAACCAAATGCTATTTGTACCCCCTAAAACTACTGAAATAAAAAAAGTTTTAAACAGTGTCCCTTCTCTACCAGGAAGGATAAAAGTTAATCACCAGACTGATAAGACTAGACACTAGCCTAAAGATGACATCAGAGGAATCTATATAATAATTTTGCTAGCTAGTCTGTTATTTTTAAAAATTGACAGATAACATTGTATGTCTATCCTCTTACTACAAAAATGATCATGATGTGAAGAAGTACATTTGTTAATTAGCTAGATTCAGTAATTACACAATGTATGAAGGATGAGCCAAAAAAACTCAGAATTATCTTTTGGAGGGCAGGCCCCATGTAGTACACTTGGGGAATTTGTTTCTCCAGATCAAACAGTTAACCACAGTTGTTATCTGGAAGTTTTGAGAAGGTTGCTCATGACTTGTGGAAGAAATGTCTGGAATTGTGGCAAACAGGTGACTTGTTTTTCCACCATGAAGAAACACATGCCCACACCGTGCTGAGTGTTCAGCAGTTTTTGACCAAAAACAGCATGACCCCCCATGCCCCACCCTCCCTGTTCACCTGATCTTGTCCCAAGTGACTTTTTGTTTCCCAAGATGAAAAGTTTTCAAAAAGAAAGGTTTTGCCAATGTGGAAAAGGTGAAACAAAAAACAGCAGAAGTACTAAAAGGTATCCAAACTGTCAGTTCAAAAACTGTTTTGAGCGGTGGAAAAAGTGTCTTGTTAAGTGTATTGCATCGAATGGAGAGTACTTTGAAGGTAACCGAAGTTGAAACATGTAAGAATAAATACACAATTTTTTATAAATAAATTCATATTTTTTTGGTCCTCATAGATATTTTTTAAATGAAAGAACAAAGTCAACTTTTATTGCATTTTAGTGAGGTTTTTTTTTTTTTCAAAAAGATGTTTTTTAAATTTCTACAATTTTTTTTAGGACAACAGATTTTTGCAAAGTCAGAACAACTGAAGTGACATTAGAGATATGTTCAGTAAAACTTTTTACATAACTTATAATTCATTTCTGATAATATAAAAATTTACTGTAGAAATCTGAGAAAATACACAAAACTCCAAAAAAGAAAACAAAAATAATAATCTCATGACCCTGGAGATAACTGTTATTAACCTTTTAGTATATATTTTTTCTCCTATGCTGGACATTTGTGCTCTTTCATATTTTTTACTATTTTAAATAATACTAAAATAAATACTTTTACACATAAACCTTAGTAAGCACTTCTGATTATTGTCAGAATGGAAGTGTTTCCTTAGAATTTGAATTATTGGTTATAAACATTTTTAAGGCTCTTAATCCAAGTTATTAATTTGATTTTCACAATCGTTGCTCCAATTTGTATTCTTAGTAACAGTATGAAAATCTGCCTATCTCACCCCCTTTTTACCACACAGAATACTTTCATAGTTATTTTTAATCTGTGCTAATTTGTTAGGCAAACATGGTAAATTTTTATTGTTTTAGTTTTCAGTCCATTTATAATTAATGAGAGAATAATTTTCATTTCTATTAACCATTTGTACTTCCTGTTCTGTATATTTTCCATTCACTTCCTTTTCTCTAATTTCAACAGGGTCATGTTTTTCTTGATGTGAATGTATTCTTTATAAATTGAGGGTATGAATCTTTTACCATATCATAACAAATATTTTTCTCTATATACCGTTTACTTCTTTTTGTTTGTGATATTTGACATCATAAATGGGGAAAGAGCCATAATTTATCACTTATTTGAGGAGAGGTCGCAAATTCCTTGAGACTCTAATGAAGTCTCATTAGAAAAATATATGCACATGCACGCACACACTTGCAAGCAATTTTAAAGTGTTTATAGACCTCTTGAATCCTATCTATATACTCTTATCAATTACATTACTCATTCATTACTATTTTATCTGGGTCATTACCACTTCACAACCCTACAGGGTGATATAAGCTCCTTGCAGCATTTTACCAATTTGGTATGAAAAGAATGAAGTGCATTGTGTGGTCATATTGTTTTGGGAAGAAGCAATATGCAATGGTAGAAAGAAACTGCTTGAGGGGTGAGAAAACCTAAGCTCCTTGCCTGATCTTGTCACTAGCTAAATAGACTAATAAAAACTACATAATCTTTGTCTCCAGATCTTCATCTGTAAAACATGTACACATATGTGTTTTTTACTCACGTACAAGGAGGGACACTCCTAAAAAAACCTATAATTATTTTTTGGACGGTGGGCCCTTTGTAGTACAGGCTTCCCCCACTAGGTAAGTGTTCTAGGGACCCATTGGCATCAGTGTACCAGCTAGGGTTGTTGTGAGAGGGTACATTTGGCTTCAGTGAATTTTTTTTTTTAGAGAGTCAACACATTTGCCCACTTCATGATGGGTGATTTATGAGTGCACCTGCCCACACCGCACTGAGTGTTTGTTGGGAGCGGATGTGATGTGGGGAGCAAACGAGCACTGTCACTGTAGCAGGCCTTAAGTAAAGGCCCCAGGTGAAGGCCAGGTCTCACTTAATGGCCCCAAGCTTGTAGGCAAAGTCTCACTTAGAAGCTTTGCATCCTTGCCAAAGGCAGACTGTGAGGGATGCAGCCTGCTACACGAAACAGTGTCTCAGATGCCCACACATCTGGGTGCACATAGTACAGATAAAGCCTTAGCTACAACAAGATAACTGCAGAACAACTCGCCTTTTAGGCAGCAACATAATTCCGTGATGGCTCCCTCACAGACCTTGAATCCCTTCCAACTCCTGGACTCAGGCAATCCTCTTGCCTCTACCTCCTGAAGTGCTGGGATTACAAGCATGAGTCACTGTACCCAGCCAGGAATTTATTTAGAAAAAAATTGTGTATTCTTACAAGTTTAAATTTCAGTCACCTTCAAAGTACTCTCTGTTTGATGCAATACACCTATTGAGCTGCTTTTCCCACTACTCAAAACAGGTTTTGAACTTGTCAATTTGAAGTCTTTTTGTGCTTCTGCTGCTTTTTGTTTTACCTCTTCCACATCAGCAAAACATTTCCCTTTGGGAACTTTTTTCATCCAGGGAAACAAACAAAAAAGTCACTTGGGGAGAGATCGGGTGAATAGGGAGAGTGACATGGGGATCATGCATTTTTGGTCAAAAACTGCTCAACACTTGCCAGCCTGCACGACTGCCTCGAGGATCCCAACAGAGAGTGGCAAGAGATTAAGAAGACACAGGCACAAAGTCATAAAGAAAAGCTGGGGCCAGGTGAAACACTTCCCTCTGATGGAGGAGAAGTGGCCCCGAACTAGCTCAGCACGTTTATTTTATAATCAAGCACAAGGGAAGTTGGAAGGGATTCAAGGTCTGTGAGGGAGCCATCACGGAATTATGTTGCTGCCTAAAAGGCGAGTTGTTCTGCAGTTATCTTGTTGTAGCTAAGGCTTTATCTGTTCTAGGGACCCATTGGCATCAGTGTACCAGCTAGGGTTGTTGTGAGAGGGTACATTTGGCTTCAGT
>CAUYQG010268449.1:0-13719 GCA_963574415.1 Tarsius wallacei
GTTCTCACTGGATGATGATAGCTTCTTTTGCAACTTAAAATCAGACCCACTGAGCAGCATAAACCCTTCATAAAGATAAGGCAGTACATGGAACAGCTTCCAGGCAGAACTGATTTGCCTTAAATTGGACTTGGGAACAAACTCATGCCTTCTTTCCACAAACACTCCTCGCTGCTTTCTTCATCCCCTCTTTCCTTCCTGGGACCTTCCCACTCCAGCCCACCTCACCTTTACCTCATCTGGAATACCTTGCCTGCTCTCCTTTTCTTAGCTCCTCTCCAGCCTTTTCATGTTTTTCCAGGAAAAATTCATGGTTTTTTGGTACAGTTGAGAATAGGTAGACAGGTGCATGTGTGAGTTCAGAACTCACTGAGTTCTGAAATGGCACCTTGAACCCATGTCATACAGTTATCTCATTGCCTTTCCCTATGAGCTGAAATTCCACTTTTCCAAACTAAGACTCTTCAGCTCACTGAAGCTGTCCAGAAGGAGACACATCTGCTGGGCCTCTGTCCAGTTGAGAGGTGGCTCAGTGCAGGTGACTCAGCGGATAACAGGTCAGAAAGGAGGAGATGTCACTGAGGTACTGAAAAGAAAGCTGTTCTCTTGACTTTCTAGGCTGCTGTTTAGACTGCCTGGCCCTGTGTCTTAATCTGGTCAGGGTGTCATGACAGAATATCATAGAGTAGGTGGCTTAAACAACTGAAACTTACTACTTCTCAGTTCTGGAGACTAGAAGTCTGAAATCAGGGTGCCAGTATGATCAGGCTCTGGTGAGGGCTGGCTTCCTGGCTTTCTGATGATTGTCTTCTTGCTGCGCCCTCATGTGGTAGAGAGAGAGGTACCAAGCTCTCTGGTGCTGTTTCTTACAGGGTCATTAATCCATCCCATCATGAGGGCCCCATCCTCATGACCTCATCTAAACCAGATTATCTCCACAAAGCCCCATCTTCAGAAATCACATCAGAGGATAAGCTTCTACTTATGAGTTTTGGGGGATCACAATTCAGTCCATAATGCCTTTCTTCCCTTCCATCTTTACCCAAGAGAGGGCATACCTTGTCCCCTTTCTCCAGCTGGAAATAGGCCTGTCTCTCACTGGGCTTGCCTTCTCTAGCTTACACAGTCTGTTTGCCTGATCTCAGACAAGCACTAACCCTGTGCACCCAAGCCTGCCCAGCAAGTTGTGTGTTTAGTGTCAGAGGGATCTGACAAATACCTTTTCTCAGTCCCACATATATTCTTGCATCCTGACCCAACAGGTTTGACTTGGGACATTTGGTCCTAATTGGCTGTGATACAAGTTTAATCTCGCCTTTGGAGATTAGTCAAGATCATGGTTTTCAGTTTATGAAATATAAAAGAACATAACTCTGTTAATGTGACCTGAACCCCATCTTACCAGCGTTAGCTTTAAAGAGCCCATTGCACTCTTAAGGAAATTAAGAGAAGAAAATAAGCCTTTTGTCTTCACAATTTCTAGTGCTCTTTATTCCATCTATATTAACTTCCTGTTGCTTTAAGAACATCTTTGCATTGTTTATAATTTTGATGACAATTCTGTGTTGGTTTGTCTAGAAGTTTTTATTTTGGCTTCATCTGAGAAGATTATTTTTTTTTGGATATTGAATGTATTGATTTTCCTCTAGCACTTTAAAAGACATGTTTCCATTTACTTTTGACCTCCATGCTTTTTGACAGGAAGTCAGCTTTAACTGATACTGCTGCTCCCTGGGTATAATGCTTTCTGATTTTTTGCTTGGTCTTTGGTTTTCAGCAGTTTGACATCAATATGTCTAAATAGCTTGTTATTTGATATTTATCCAGTTTGAGGTTCATTGAAATTCTCTAAGCTGTAAACCAATATTTTTCATTAAATTTAGGAACTTTAGCTGTTGTATCTTTAAGTATTTTTTCAGCTCCCTTGTTAATTGCTTCTGCTTTTTGGTCTCCACTTTCACATATGTAAGACCATTTGACATTGTCCCATAGTTCACTGAAGCTCTATCCAACTTTCTTCAGTATGTTTTTCTGTTTACCAGATGGGTTAATTTTTATTAACCTGTCTTCAAGTTCCCTGAACCTTCCTTTTGCCACCTTCAGTCTTTTTTAAGCCTATCTAGGAAAATTTTAAATTTCATTTATTATATTTTTACTTCTAGAATTTCCACTTAAAAAAAAATAATCCTCACTTTTCAGATGAGATTTCCGGCCCCATTTATTCCTTTATTATGCACATATTTTTCTTTAATATATTTATTAGTGTATGTAAAGTCTTTGTCTGAGGAAACCTCTGGACCATCTTAGGATCTATTTCTGCTGCCGTCTTTTTTCTTGACAATGGTTCACACTTCTTGTTTCTCTGCATGCTTTTTAAAATTTTATGCTGGAAATTTTTGTGACATAAGACTCTGAATTCTCTTATGTTCCACTGACACATGTTTTTTGTACCCATAGGCAGCTTAATTTCTGGATAGTTATTTTGAACATGTGCAGGCTTAATTTTATGCTTTGTTTGGGTAGATCTTGAAAAGTTCAAGGTGTTTCTTAAGCTCATAACTTGGCAGGACTCAAACTCCAAATTCTTTAACCAATGCAGATATTGTTAAGTTTTTATCATCATTTCTACTAGAGCAATCTAGAGAAGACCTACTATAAGTTGTTGGTGGTCCTTATTTCAAAGGCGTGGTCTCTCTGGTGTCTCAGCTGAATGATTGAGATGTTAATGAGGGTTGCTCATTCTGATTGAGCCAGAATTTCTATACTTGTCAGCTCTGCTCAACTTCTAGTATTTCCATTCTTCTTTGAGTCCCATAGCTGCTGTTTTCTGGTTATAACTGCAAATTGTACCTTGTACAAGCAAGACCCAACTTCAACCAAGGATGGGTTCTGCCCCCTCTGCACAGCTGCCTTTTTTCTGAGATCCATCCTACCAATTTCATCTTCTTTACCAAACCCCAATTTTTTTTTGCCTCCTCCCCTCAATGGGACCAGTATGTAGTGGCCCCACCATCCTGTGTCATGGCTGGGAAGTTCTCCCCAAGCAGTTAGCCAGGACAGATTTGGCCTCATCTTGTGAGTTTCCTCTCTCTCTCAAGAACCAGTTTCATGCAACCCGTGATCTAATGTCTGAAAATAGCTGCTTCATACTTTCTCCAGTGTTATGGTATTAATGATGAGAATGACAGTCTGGTACCAGTTGTTCCATCTTGGCAAGCAGAACAAGATCATTGGTAACTACTTTAAATCACAAAATTGATATTTCTCTGACCATCCTGTTTCTAGGACTAAATTCCTATATAGGCAACTAATTTGTTAGCATCAATAAGATCATGGGTACATGAGGAACTTTAACTGAGTGTTGGGTTTGTCCCTCTTCCTCTGAAATAACCAGTGAGGTACCATTTATTAGGGCATTCTACAAAAAAATCATCAGCCACCACTGTGATTTTTTTTAAGAGTTAATGTGTGTTTTCACTTGACTCAAATATAACTCACAGGTTAATGATTAACCAGTTTTGAGTTAAAATAAAGTTAGCTAATTAGTTAAAATGTTTAAAGGTATATGATTAGTATTACTCTTCTTTGGACCTCAACATGCATGTTTCAAATATGAAATCTTTTAACTTTTCTATAAAGCTTTGTAGCATATAATTATGTGTATTGCAGGACATAACTAATTGCGCTCTTTGTATTCAACTAGTTAGTGTCCTTGTGCAAGTTGAGTACATTACACTTTTGAATTGAAACTGCAGGCATAATTTTAAATACACTTACAGAGTGTACCAAATTTACTCTGGTTATACCCCTCCTGGCTTGATGTTTTCATGCAAAGTATGATAACCACACAGTATCAATCTTGGTGGAAGGAGGGAGTCTGCTCCTAAGGAATGGTTTTATGTCATTATTTGCTTTAATATACCTATGTTTATTGGTGAAATCCCAAGCGGCTCAGTTGTCTCTCATCAATGTGCCTGTTGAACTACAGACTTTCCTGGAGGAGTTGGAAATACTGGTTTCTGTTGTTTTGTGTGCAGGTTTCTCCCTTGGTGTTGAGTACCTGAATTTAGTAGGATATTCCTGAAACCTGTTTCCTATGATGGTGATCATGGCACATGAAAAGCTGTGTCTACTATACAGATTTAATAGAAAAGCTTTATTTATTTGTTTGTTTATTTATTGTTGTTGAGTTGGAGTCTCACTCTGTCACCCGTGCTGGAGTGCAGTGGCATGCTCATGGCTGCTGCAGCCTTGAATTGCTAGGTGCAGGCGATCATTCCAACTCAGCCTTCCAAGTAGTTGGGACTATTGGCATGTGCCACCACACCCAGCTCATTTTTAAAATTTTACTGTAGAGATGAGGTCTTGCCATGTTGCCCAGGCTGATCTCAAACCCCTAGGTTCAGGTAATTCTCTCACCCTGGTCTCCCAAAATGCTGGAATTACAGGCATGAGCCACTGCACCTGGCCTAGAAGAGCTTTAAATCACTCGCTGTAAAGATACCAAACAAAGAACTTGCTCTGGATATTTATGGATCAAAGAAGATAGCATTTGTGTGCAGACTGTCACTTCAGGTTGTATTTAGATAAATGCTTCTGTACAAGGAAGTTCAAAAAACAAGCCATTTGGTTGTCCCAGGCAGGAGAAACTCAGCTCTTGGATTTGCTTTGTGCCTTGGTTTCAACAGGAAGTTGGCTGAAGAAATCTCTACAAATGCAAGTTATACTATTTTTGTCCTTGCTTCTAATTGTTGCTGCTGTCAAGTGTGTTGTTATCAGGATATTAATACTTTGGCAGAGCTACCAGCTCCTCAGTTCAACCACAGATGATTCTGTGCCTAAAGGAAATTGAAGTGACTCCGATAGAAACAAAGAAATCTAGTGAAAGTGACACAAAAAAGAGCATGGAGATACAGAACTGAAAACCTGATAATGTGGGTATTATTTGTGTGGGCTCATCATTCTAGGGAGAGAGAGGACCAAGAGAAGGGACAGTCGAGGGAAATTCCTCATTGATAACAGCACATGCTTAAAAAATAACAGCAATGCTGACTTCCTTCAGCTAGCTGTCAAGAACTATCAACTCTGGTAGGTCAAAACTTCTTGGCTCTCATTCAAGACTGTTTCCTGACCTCTGAAAAAAGGAACCTTTTTAATCAATCATAACCAATCATGTGACAGTTCTATGGATTCTTTCTGACTTGTCTGTAGTGCTAGCTTTCAACCTTTAATGAACACAGCCACAATAAAGCACTCTAACATTTTAAACACCTGAATTGCGCCCTCAGCGGACAACTTGGGAAATTTTTTTCAGTGACACATGTAATAGACTTTACTTTAAATTCCTTTCCATGAGTCCTGGCAGTTTCTGTTTTACATTTGAAATAAAACAAGAATGCTATATGTGCAAACCAGAATTCTGATCATAGAAAATCCACTGTATTATATGACTTTATTATTGAAAGAAATAATTAGAAAGGTGAGAAAACAAGTCTCCAAACCAAGTTAGAAAAAAAATAGCAAAAAGAAACCACAAAATGGTATTAGATTTGTATTTGCTTTGTTAATTTTTCATCACTGTTTTGAGGACAAATAATGGCTGCTTTGCTGAAATGTTTCTTCATCCATTTTGATTGCTCTGTATTCACCCCAGAAGTTGTAGTGACATACTGAAAACTGAACAAACCCACCAGGATGGTGGTGGTCTTGTGGTTGAGTTCTTGGGCTTCTCCAATTTGGGGCATTGCTACTCTGCACCAGCTGGGATATCTGGAGTAAACCAATAGTGAGAGAGTAGAAAAGGCTCTCAGAGACAAGGTTTTACATGTGAAAGTATTGCAAGGTTTCCTAGATTTAAATATATATATATATTTTTTGGTTAGAGTCTCACTCTGTCACTCAGGCTGGAACACAGTGGCACGTTCATGGCCATGCAGCCCTCAACCTGCTGGGCTCAGGCAATCCTTCTACCTCAGCCTTCCAAGTAGCTAGAACTACAGGCATGCACCACCATGCCTGGCTAAATTTTTTGATTTATTGTAGAGATGAGGTCTCACAAAGTTGCCAGGGTGGTCTCGAACCCCTGGATTCAGGCAATCCTCTCATCTCAGCCTCCCAAAGTGTTGAGATTACAGGCCTGGGCTACCACACCTGGCTAAAAGAATATGTATAATTGTAGAAAACATCAACTTTAAAAATTCATTTTTGGTTGCTAGGATTTTTAAAAAATACATCAAAGTAATTTTATTTCATTAAAAAAAAAAAAAGAAATCCAAAGGCATAAATGAATAACTTGGAGAACTGTGAAACTGATAATCCTGGTGAAGCATGGAGTGAGGTTTAGTACCTGCTAGGGCTCATGCCTGGTCTCCACATACTCCGACCCGCTGTCCCATCTCTCCTTGCCCCACAGTTTCTCCAGAGTGCTAGTGCGCTTTGTCACTGATGGTGTGCTTTACCTCTGCTTAAAGAAACATGCCTGGCAACACTCTTGGGTCTCCTCTTACTCTGGGAACTTTTTTGTCCTCTCAATAAATCCTTTCCAAAAAAAGAAAAGAAAAGAAAAGAAACATGCCATTGCATAGGCTGTCTTTATATTAAAATATATTTTTATATATTAAAATGAGTACTTTTTAACTTCAAAAAAATACTTATTTGTAAACTATAGAACTTTTATTTGGAAATAATGTTAAACTTAATAGAAAATTGCAAAAGTAGCTCATAGAACACCAGTACACCTGTCATCCAGCTTCACCTGTTAATATTTTACTGCGTGTGTTTTCACATTTGCCCAGGCAGGCAAGCTTTATTCACTCTCTCTGTTGCTCTCTCTCTGTATATTCATCATACATTTGTACTTTTCCCTATGAACCATTTGAGAATAAGCTGCAGACATCATAGAGCCTTAAATACGTCAATGTCCTAAGGGCAAGGACACTTCACTTCCTTACATGACCACAGTACAGTTATCACATTAAGTACATTTAACATCAATGCAATACTTTTGTATAACATCTCATCTAGATTCCAGTTTGACAATTGACATAATAATATGTTTTAGTAACTTCTCCCCCTTCTAGTACAGGATCCAGCCTTACGATTAGGTTTTGCTGTCATAACCTGGAATATTTTTGTTAATTTTTTGTTTTTTGGGTGGTTTTGTGGGGGGGCAGGGTGTCATTTCTATCTTTCAAGAACAGAGTCCTTTTTGGTAACTGAATACTTCTTATTGGGGTTTTTGTAAGAGTTCCACATGATTTTGTTCTGGCTATATCATCCTACTTACATAAATGGAGTAATGTTCTTCTCTGGGTATTGCATTGGGTAGTGCCTGATTTCTGCCTGGTACAGTTACTATTTTTTCCCTTGGACCTAAGACCACCTCCAGAGAGACACTTTAAGGCCCTGCATCCATTAATGACTCTTGCCTACACCAGTTTTTACCCTGATGGTTCCAAACTATGGTTTCCAATGCCAGCACTCCCTCCGTGTTTTCCAGCTGTTTTAAAAGAGAAAATGCAGCGTGTAGGTGGCAGTGAGAAAAGACGTGCAAACAACTGACCCTAGTGTCCCCTGGTGCTGTTCAGAGGTGCAGAGATCTTGGAGGGTGAAGTGTGGGCACAGAGTGGCAGGAGGCAAGACTGGAAAGGAGGTTTGTGCCCCATGAGCCTCCTCACCTGCTTGGACGAGGTTCCTTGATGCAATCCTGTGCATGGCTGAGGTTATGAAATCTTAAAAATATGAAACCTGACAACTGAGGCTGGGAACCTTATCAAGTATACATTTTTTAAATGTAAATATGGCAGTCCCCTCTTGTCTGTGGGGGACATGTTCTGAGACCCCCCAGTGGGAGGTCCCAGCCTGGAACTGGGGATCATACTGAGCCCTATACTCTGTTTATCCTGATGAGTACAAACCTATGATAAGGTTTAATTTATACACTAAGCACAGTAAGAATTAACTACAATGACCTGTAATAAAATAGAACAGTCATAACAATTGCAGTAATAAAATGTATGTGAGTTGGACTAGTTCAAAGTGTTTTATTGTCCTGTATGTATCTACTTTTGGACTGCAGTTCACCTTGGGTTGACCTTGGGTAACAGAAACCTCAAAAAGTCAAACCATGGATAAGGGGGGACTCCTGAAATGTATCTATGTACCCCTATATTTAATATTTTTGGAATAGTAGATTGCTCCTAGATTAACTTTTCACCATAATCATAGTTCAAGCAAGACTGAGTATCATGCTCAGCTTTTATAAGAATCACAATATTGCTTGTAGCCATGGGCAGCAGCTCCTGTAGAAAAAAGAGACTGGGGCCACAGTGACATCAAGAGTAGAAAGAATGGGCAGCAGGGAACTAGCAGAAAACATGTCTAGCATAGAAGAAAGCTTCTCAAATGTGAACATTCTGGGAATCGTGTTACCCTGCAGATTCTAAGCCAGAGGTCTGAGCTTTCCAGCAAGGGGGAGGCTCCTGTCCCAGGGCCATGATTGGAATTGTGGCCCCCAAAATGCACGTTGCAAGAAACAGGTAGGGTTGAGGGAGGCTTGTCCTAGAAACTGGTGGACATGGAACCTCACTCTTCATGAGATGAACAGCTGTCATCTCGTGATACCTTGGGACTTTGCTCTCAGCAGCTTGGTGAGGGTTGAGAGCCAAGTCTGTCTGGACCTCAGGTACAGACTACTCTGAGGCTCTTTTCAGGGGTCAGATACTGTGTTTTCTTAACACTCTCTTGCTGCACCCTCTGGGCGGCCATTTGGCACTTACTCAACTTTTATTGAAGCTCCGAGGTGGTGAATACTTCATTCAAGGTCATGCAGCCAGTAAGTCACAGAATCCAAATCTGAATGCTTCTGGCTCTGAAATATCTATTTGCAAAACCTGTAATAGCCTGTAATAGCTTGTTTAACATAAGTAATCCATTTTGTAACAAATCTTCCATCTTAACCTAGAAATAACTCCGTTACGTAACTTTCCCATAATCATACCGCACACCCACATTCTTGTACCCCTCAATGCTTGGAAGCTCCCTAGTTGCCAAATCCATAGCTTTCTGTACCCTTTCACAACCAAATATTTTGCCAAGAAAATATAAATCACACTGTACAGCTTATATAATTTCTGCCTTTATATATCCCCTGCTCACTCTGTTCAGGGCTGAGAGCTTTTATGGCAATAGCTTCTCTCAGTCACCGGCTTCAACAAAGGACTCATAATCTGACACTCTGCATGTTAACATCTCCTTTCTCGCACTCCGGTCGGAATATTTGGAGGCCCCAGCAAGATTTTTGCCAACCTCAGGAGGTGGCCTCACTCCTACTCTCCCCGGCACAGTGGAGAAGTTATAGGGGAGGTGCCCGCTTAGCCACTCCAGGGCCCCATAACCTCTCATCTGGCTCAGAGGGACAAGGAACCACCACTGATTTCCTCCCGCCTCAAAAATTCCTAAGTCTGTCTGCATTCTCCTAGGAGGTTAGAATCTGTTTAATCTGTATGTGACCAAAACTCTGTTGAGGAAGACAGAGCCTGACAAGGCCGCTCCTTAGACTCTGCTCATTAACCCAAGACATTGGTAGAATGGTGTTTCAGTTTAGTATCTGGTTTCTATTTGGGTACCCACTGTGATTTCTTGATTGCCTGTGATCTTTCTAGAACCCTGTCTTCCTTGGCCCCTTTCCATTCTTTGTGTTCTTGCTGTGCTCTTTGCTACCAGGCTTGCTTCTGCTGCACTTTTGGACCACGTCAGGTCAGAAACTTCTTCTGGCCTTTATTTATCTTTTCGTGATTGGAGGTCTGATTCTCACCAGGTGCCTCCTGTGATCTACTGGTTTTGACAACATGGGACAGTGGCCTTCAAAACCCTCCAGTCCCCTGGACTGTATGATAAAAAATTTCTCTGTTGGATTTGCTGCTGAGGACTATGGTGTCCGCCTTTCAAAAGGCAGGCTCCAGACCCTCTGGGAAATGAACTGGCCTTTCTTTAATGTTGGTTGGCCCTCCACCGGATCTCTGGATGTTCATGTCACTAGGTCTGTTTGGAAGGTTGTTATGGGGACCCCTGGTCACCCTGCTCAGCTTCACTATATTGACCATTGGTTAAGTTTGGTTTCCAAAATCCACCCCCATAGTTGAAGGCATGTTCCCTTGAAACCCTTAGTCTTGTCCTTGATTCTAAACCTCTGGCCTGTGTTCCTCCTTTTCCATTCTCCCCAACTCCTACTTCCACTGTGTTATATCCTGTGTTACCCCCGTCTACTGAAGATCCCCTTGAGGACCCGGTTATATCTACCTCCAGTCCTCCACCATATAGTCCTCAGACTTCTTTGTCCACTGTTGCTTCCTCCACATTCCCTTTGCCACCCCCGCCTGAGGCCAGGCTGGGGTCTCAACCAAGGACCACCCTCTCAGCCTTTGGCCACCTGTCTCCAATCTCGTACCGATTCAGCTCCCCTTCTTCCCCTCTGGGAAGTTTCCCCTCCCCAGGGGTTTGGTTGGATCAAGCAGCCTTTCTTGGTTTATACTCCGTTTTCCACCTCTGATTTACATAACTGGAGATATCAAAACCCACCGTTCTCAGATAAATCACAGGCTCTGACCTCCTTGATGGAGTCAATCATGCAGACTCATTGCCCCCACCTGGGACGATTGCCAGCAGCTCCTCCTGACTTTTTTTTTTTTTTTTTAAAAAAAACCTCTGAGGAACGGGAACACATCAGAGCTGAGGCCAAGAAGTCTGTTCTGGCTTTGGCTGCTGGTACAGAAAAGGAGAATCAAGAAATGCTGAATAAGGTTTTCCCCTCCTCCCATCCTGACTGGGACCCTAATATTTCAGCAGGGTCCAGAGCATTCGACTTATCACTGGATTCTATTAGCTGGTCTGAAGGGAGCAGCCTGGAAGCCTATTAATCTTCCTAAAACTACCGAGATCATTCAGTGTCCTGAGGAGTCACCGGGGCATTTCTTGAATGTCTTCAAGAGATGTTCTGTACCTATACCCCATTTGACACCTCGGCACTGGAGAATGCCCAGACTAGCAATCTGGCTTTTGTGGCTCAGGCAGCTCCTGACATCTGGAAGAAGTTACAGAAACGTGAGGCTTTTGCTGGAATGAACATTTCTCAGTTAATCAAAGTAGCCCAAAAAGTTTTTAACAACAGTGATGATGAGAAACAGAAACAGAAAGATTAAAAAAAATTAAACAGAGTAACAAAATGGCAGACAAAAGTACTAGTTGCTGCCATTCAGACCCCCCAACCCAGTTCAAAACCAGTGTGGAGACCACAAGGAGAAAGTAAAAAGAGATAGAAGGAAACTGGACACATCCAGCTAGCTAAAAATCAATGTGGCTATTGTAAGGAACTGGGACATTGGGTAAAAGATTGCCTCTGTCGCCCAAAGACAGAGGACCCTAAGTCATTTCTCGTCCTTCCCTCTACTGGTGAAACTGAAAATGCTTCAGACTGAGGAGGCCAGGACTCTTTTTCCTTACATCCCCAGGAGCCCATGGTAGCCACCACTATTGGGGGCCACCCAGTCCAACTCTTAGAAGACACTGGGGTGGAACTGTTTGTCCTGAAGTCACCGTTAGGACCTATGTCAAAAAGCAAATTTCTGTTCAAGGGGCAATGGACACAATAGCAAACTGCAAGTTCACCTCAACCGAATGGTTGATTTAGGTCACAAATGGGTTATCCACTCATTTCTGATAGCCCCTGACTGCCCATATCCTCTCATGGGCCGAAATTTGCTCCAGAAACTAAGAGCAACTATTGTGTTTTCACCGAATTAAGCTAAAATGTATATTCCTACCGACACTTCCTATCAGATGCAATTAACTGTTCCACTTTCTGATGAATATCTGTTAACTTCTAATTTTTCCACTGAGAATGGCTCGTCAAGATTGCTTTTACAGTTGCAGCAGGAATTTCCTTCAGTCTGGGTGGAGACCAATCAGTCAGGATTGACAAAGTATCACCCTCCGTTTGTGGTAAGTTTGATGGCATCAGCTACTCCTGTTCATGTTTGTCAATATCCCATGAGTTTACAGGCCCGCAAAGGAATTGCTCCACACATTAAGACTTTTAGCAGCTAACATTCTGACACCTTGTCAGTCTGCCTGGAACACTCCATTCCTACCAGTTGAAAAGCCAGGAACTTCTGATTATCGACCTGTCCAGGACTTAAGGGAAGTTAATAAATGGGTTGAAAATATCCATTCTACTGTTCCTAACCCACACACATTGCTCAGCTTGCTTCCCCCTCAGCATCAGGTGTACACTGTGCTGGATTTAAAGAATACCTTTTTTTCTGTTCCTCTGGTCAGTCAACCCATCTTTGCTTTTGAATGGACAGATCCTGATACAGGAGACACCAGTCAGTTAACCTGCCACAGGGGTTCAAGAACTTCCCAATGCTCTTCGGGGAAGCTTTACAGCAAGATTTGTCAGGGTTCTGTGCCTTACACCCTGAATGTACTTTGCTCCAGTATATAGATAATCTCTTGTTTGCAGCTGCAGACTGGAACACCTGTCTAAAAGACATTAAGGCTTTGTTGCAGCTTCTCCAGGACTTGGGCTACCATGTATTGGCTAAGAAAGCATAGTTCTGCTCAACTGAAGTCTCCTATCTGAGATACCAGCTGAAAAAGGGTAAACGAACCCCAACCTCAGCCTAGAAGGAAGATTTCCTCCAAATCCCCTCATCAACTTTGAAATAACAGGTAGGAGAATTCCTGGGGGTGGCAGGGTATTGCTGGTTGTGGATCCCAGGGTTTGCTGAAATTGCCAGGACCACACTGTATACAGCTACTGCAGGGGACCAGTCCCTAGAATGGTCTGCTACTGAGGAACAAGCATTCCAGCAGTTAAAAATGGCTCTTACCCAAGCCCTGGCTTTAGCCCTCCCAGATGTCACCAAGCCTTTTCCCTTGTTCATTCATGAACAGTGGGGAATTGCAAAAGGGTTTCTCACTCAGACCCTAGGACCATGGAGGTGACCAGTGACTTACTTGTTAAAAATACTGGACCCAGTGGCCTCTGGCTGGCCCTCTTGCCTTCGGGCCGTTGCAGCCATGGCCATACTAGTTAAGAAAGCAGATAGGGAGTTCCAGTAAGATGGCGAAGGCATAGGTGGAAATGTGAGATTCTCCGAATGTGAATTCCCAAAAAGACTCTTGCTTTCCATCCCCCATCCCCCTGCCCACCACCAGCTGCATTGGTCCGAGGCCCGGGACCCTCGGTCCCATGCAGGGCCAGGTTCGCAGCTCCAGCTGCTGCCTAGTGTGCGGGAAGTATCAGGTCTTGGCTTCCTCCCTGGCTACATTGTCTCACCAAGATCAAGCTGCTGGTCAACCTGGGAGGCTTTGGGCACCCGCCCCTCAGAGAAACCAATTCCATTTCTGGCTGAAATGTGCTGTGAGCAATCCAGGGCCACTTTCACCGCTCACCACCTGCCCTTTGGAGTTTTGGAGCTCTGGAGCTCTGGGTAATGGAACAGCATATCATTAGAAGGTGCTGATCGGAGGCTCTCAGCTCCAGAGGAGAGAACTCCCGACCTCCTCCTCCACCCCAGCCCACTGGTAGTGCTCTGGATCCAGCGCCCAGCTGTGCAGCTGATCCCCAGTGCCTTCCATGCCACCACAGTACAGCATAGTGGATTGCCCAGGGACCCAAACAAGCAGAGAGAAAGGATCCACGAAAGTGAAACTGCC
>CAUYQG010268450.1:0-15218 GCA_963574415.1 Tarsius wallacei
GAGACGAGAATCCGTGTGGATGGGGGCCGGGGAGCGCGGAGAGAAAGGGTCGGCCCAGAGGTGCCTGCCCACAGCGCAACAGCATGGGCAGTGGTCCTGTGGCTGGAGAGGGCCCAGCCTGAGAAGTGGAAGAGGACAGGGCAGCCGAGGGACCGGGGAGAGGATTGCCACGGTCACGGATGAGGCTGGCTGATGCGGGGACTCTGCGAGTCGCCGCCTTTGTGGCTGGACGGTGGGGTGGAGCTCTGAAATACTTGTAAATAGAGCACTGCGTCCCAACTGCCAGGCGTTTAACCTTAAAGCCTGCCTGACCTGTGGACGAGGTCGGGTGGGGAAGGGTGTTGTATTTCCTTATGCTTTCGTTTACAATGGGACCTCACTTGCATACTGGCAGTGACTCATGCCCAGGTGAACCACAGTTGCACACAGGCAAGCTTGCCGAGAGGCATTGAACAGCTCGCGCTACGTTCAAGGCAAAAGGCTCTCACCTTGAACTGTAAACTGGGAAGCATAAACCAACGCTTGTTTTAATGGCTGATATATGCCCAGTGCTTAGTTTGTAGTTGGTTCTTTAAAAGCATTAGGATGAGATGGGGGCATGTATTCTAAACTCTTTGATCCTCCCTTTTAGGACATGTCTACTTTCTTTTTTTTCTTCTTCTTTTTTTAAAGCAAGATTTATTGAGCGGACAGAAAAGCTTCCACAGTGGGAGGGGACCTGAGGGGGTTGCCCAGACATGTCTACTTTCAAAAATTAATTTATAGATAAAGAATTGCATGTATAATGTGACATTTCATCTTTGACATGATCGTTTCAAAAGAAAATTCACAATTGTAGTCTGCCCTTTAACAAATACTCAGAATTCATTGCAGAATTTTTAAAAATCTTGCCTAAATGATTGCCCTCTTCCCCCGTTCCCTTTATAAAGTAATTTTGCAGTGGCACATTTCATTTAAAACTGAAAAAACTCAAGAACTGTAGGGCAGTACCTAGATGTGCTGTGCGTTCTGAAAAGCTGTTATCGTTTTCAGTATGAGGGACAGGGCTTAAATCATTGTATCTCAACTGCAAACGTGTCTGCTTTATATGATGATGAATTTTCAATCTATCCTGGTCTTCTTTAAAGAAGAATTTGTTTATAGTCCGATATTTATGCTACACCACAGCCATGTTGATCTGTTGGATCATTTCCAGTGATAAATGGCCATAGAACAGATGATATCATGATATCATGCACATTCCTTTGTAACTTGTGGGTACTTCACAGGCAAGTCAAGGGGCGGGTTCATGAGGATAACCTTGAATTCCAACATTTTCCCCTAGACCCACAGAGTAGCTTCTTTCCCCACAGAATTTGGGACTACTGTTTTATAGTGGATGTTGAAACTCTCGGACTGAAAGTAATTTGGCCTGAAATTTAGCAATCATGTTTTCCCTAAACTTTTCCCGTTTATTTTTCAATGTAAGGTAGGATTTTGCTATAAAAGAAGTAGCCCTAAGGAGACTTTTGAGGTTACCAGTATAGAGAACACCACCACGAGAAGCAACTATGCCTGCAGAAGTAGGAAAAACGGCTATGGAGAGGATTGGTCTCTTCAGTGAGATGGAATATATTACTGTTGGTGACAAATACGTGTCACAATTTAATCGTAAGTATGTTTGGTTTTCTTTATAGACAAATAGTGGGTATTTTCTATATGAAATTTTGAATTCTTAAGTCAAGTGGTATTTTAATGGTCTATATTTTAAAGCATTTAGTTCTAACGTTGATTAACTTATGAAATTTCAATATGGTTAAGAGAGAACTTAATTTATAAGAGTAGGAAGATCATTTTATTGGGCTATTCTACCCAAATTTATTGTTCTTATAGGTAATTTTATTTCTTTCTGAAAGTACATGGTGATTTTCTCCCAGAATATTTTGCTTTTAGCTTTTTTTTCTTAGATGAGACTCTCCACTATGCAAACAGCACTTACATTTGCATACAAGAAGGCCGTGCATTATTACTTCCCTGAAAAATGAAATGATAAATGAATGGCTGAGAGATTTTTAGAAAAGTCATAAATAATAAAAAGGGCAAAAGTAAATAAACATTTTAAATGTCTCCGTTAAATGTTTGGATCCCCAATAACTGCTATTTAATAATAAAAAAGAAAACATTGATTTGGAAGCATCTTCAAGATAGTTGTTCAATAAAAAAGCAGGTGCAGAATAGTATATATAGTATGCAAAGCATTAACAAAGTATTCACTGGAACGTACGTAAACAGTCTCTGGAGAACGAAATCTCTGCCTGTGGAAGAGGAATTGGGTGGCCAAGTGTGGGAGAAAGCTTTATTGTGAAAATGTTTATACTTTTGAATTTGGAACTATTTGAATGTATTACCTTTTTAAAAATTTGTTTAAAAAACCAGTGATACACATTCACATTTCAGTAACCAGTTGAATTAAGGGTTGTATGCACTTCAAAAAATTATTCACATTACCGAATGAATCCTCAAATAGAGTTCTCCTCGATCAAATTATGAAAGAAATTTTAAATATTTATGAAAACGACCTTTAAAAATTTACAGGGTTACTAGTATTTCATTGTATGAATATCACAGTTTAAAAATCTGTTCTCATGTCGGCAGACATTTAGCTGTTTCTTGTTTTTTATTTTTTTGAATGAAACTGCTATGAACATTCTTGTTCATGTCTTTTAGTGGATATAGACACTCATGTGTCGTAAGTATATACCCAGGAGGGGAATTGCTTCAATATGAGTATGAAATACTATTCTTTTTAACCTATGCACACACTCTTACTAACGTTTTATACAAACGGTGTTTCCTACTACATAAGAGAAACATTGGATTAGATAGCCTTCAGGCTCTAAAATTTAGGGTGTATAGCCAGTACCTTAACCTAAATGTTAAAACATTTTAATTAAAACCTCTTGGTTTTATTATCAAGCTAGCCTTTAGCACAGAACTTTCAGTGAACATTTTGAAACATTGTGTTAGAGCTCAAAACTCATAATTAGCCCAAACCGTATTAAGCTTTTCTAAATTAGTTTTCATGTCCTTTAATTGCTAGTGAGCTCAAAATTATAGTATTCCTAATTTATTTTTAAAGGACCTTTTAATGAGGCTGCAAGCAAAAATAGACAGATGCTGCCCGGGGGATCCAAAGAAATGTCAGATCTCCAGGCAGGTTATTTTGATCCCCATTTTGTAAGGATTTTTGAAGGTGAAGGCTACGTAAATATGAATCAAGTGAGGAGACGGCACATGATGGAAGAAACCAAAAAAAATCTAAGCAAAGCCTTCCTCCCTAGTAATGGAGATAAAAAACCGTAAGTGTTTAGGGGAAAAAGTCTTGAATAGATTTTCTGCACCTTTATCTATCTAGCCTAAATTAAATGTTTGCTTTTCTGTGGGACTTACTCATATAAAATTGATTCTTAAATATGATTTGTAGTGTGTCTTAGGTGGAGATAGTTATACTGGATGATTTAGATTCACAGGTAATTTTGATTGTATTCTCTCTTGATTCTATTAAATTTTGGATTAACTATGTTACTGTTCTCTTAATTTATATAATAAAAACCAGTCCAGGTGCTGTGGCTCATGCCTGTAATCTTTGGGAGGCCGAGGTTGGATAATAACCTGAGCCCAGGAGTTTGTGACCAGTCAGGGCAGCATAGTGAGGCCTCGTCTCTACAAAAAAAAAAAAAAAAAAATTAGCCAGGCATGGTTGTGCACACTAGTAGTCCCAGCTACTTGAGAGGCTGAGGCAAAAGGATCACTTGTCTGAGCCTAGGAGGTCAAGGCTGCAGTGAGCTGGAATCACACCACTGCATGCCTGCTTGGGTGACGCTGAGCTGTGTCTCAAACCAACAAGAACAGCTAAATGATGAAAACACATTTGTTCAAAAACTTTGCAAGAGGCCGGGCATGGTGGTTTATGCCTGTAATCCTAGTACTTTGGGAGGCTGAGGTGGGAGGATTTCTTGAGGCTAGGAGTTTGAGACCAGCCTGGGCAACATAGCAAGACCTTGTCTCTATAAATAAACAAGCAAAAACTTTGCAAGAGTCAGATTAGGGAAAAAAAAAAAACCAACAAAATTTTTTTTCTTACCAAAATTAGGCAAGTCAATTTCATTGCATATATATGTTTTTTCAATCTTTAAAAAATTATGGTGAACTCTATATATCATAACATTTGCCATCTTAACCTTATCCTTTAAAAATTTTTTTCAAAAATTGTATTTAAGATGTGGATTAGGCAGCTACTATGGAACAATAGGTGGTACAGTCCCATTTTTCAGTGCACAGTCAAAACCTGCAGAGAAATATCAGGCACCTGGAAAGAATTTATACACAAACCCAGGAAAGAAGGGAACTGGATATGGGTAAGATATTTTTAATACTCTCATATTATTTGTTTTAAATTTTTTAAAAACTGAAATTAAAATTTCTGAGCCCTAAAGTCACTATTATTTATTTTGCCTCCTTAGCTATGCAAATGTTACCATAGGTAAACAGTTTTCACACTCTGCTGATCTCTATGATGCACCAAAACTAAATTATAAGGTAAAATAATCTATTTTGAAATTTTTGACCTTTCTTTTGTTAACTTTGAAATTCACTTATGATCTAATTTTGTTATGTTCTATTTACATCTATTTACAATAACAGACTATTCATGAATTATAATTTTATGCTTTTGATATTGAATTTCCACATCTTGCTGTAGATATTCTCAGCTCTTTCCAGAATAAATTTTATCTTCTGCTATAGTTTACTACATCTGTCTTATATCTCTCTAAACGAGCTGTGAAACTTCTGTTAACTTGGCTTGATCAACTAAGTCTTTTGTTTTTTGGTCTTTTTGAGTTAGAGTCGTACCTAGGCTGGAGGACAGTGGTACTCTCTTGGCCACCACAGCCTCTACCTGCTGGGCTCAGGTGATCCTTTCGCCTCAGCCTTCCAAGTAGCTGGAACTACAGGCATGTGCCATCATGCCCAGCTAATTTTTTTTTTGATTTATTGTTGAGATGAGGTCTTGCCAAGTTGCCCAGGCAGGTCTCGAACCCGTGGGCTCAGGCTATCCTCTCACCTTGGCCTCCCAAAGTGCTGGGCTTATAGGCGTGAGCCACCATGCCCGGCAATTAACTATGTTTTACTGAACAGTAGTGTTACAACCCTCAGCCATATACCCAACACACCCTCCCTATCTCGTGCCTGGGAAAATAGTGGTAATACTTAGGGATAGACCAAGAAGCCATTACGGTGAGCGAATGGGCTTGAGGAGTGGTAGAGTGATAGGAAAGCCGGGAAGTTAGAGAATGGATGAATCCCGGTGGGAGACACAGTGAAAGGATGAGGAAAGCTTCTCACTTTACCAAATGGCAGAAATGAAACCTAAATCGCACTGGCAGACGCCTCTTACACTCATGTATACAAAAATATGACAATATTGAAACTTGCTTATTTATGTGGGGAATGTCTTCGTGTGAATAAATAGGGGAACCCTTATAAGTTTTAGAACAATATCAACATAGCCTAAATAAAGCAGGTAGTAATGAAAAATTGTTACTTTGTACTTTAAGTAAAGCAATGAAATGGCAATCACTTTTTAGTTTTCTGTTTGTGTTTTTATAGGCATGCAGACCAGCAATTTGCTCTGGTAATTTTAAATACTACTGGGAATGTGAGAAAGGACAGTGGCTTGTTTTGCAAATGTGTTTGTCCAAACACAGGAAAAGTTTTCTATTATATTGGTCAGAAACCTGGTCATCTGAAAATAAGCAGCTGTGTTTTCTGTATATGGATCATGCAGTTTATACTGCATGATATATATAAACTATTTTTCATGTGTAGGAATACGAATGCATACATACTATATAACTACATAAAACATAATTTTACAGTGGCTCAGTAATTAATCTTTCATCCTAAACCTTATGGATATGAGATACTTTTCTCTCCTTATTTTCATTTTCAGAACTTATATGTAAGTCAGAAATTTTATGTTCCTGGATTTCCTAATATTAATTCTAAAGGTAATTTTGAAAAATGTATCTTGTTTTTTCTTTTAGTGTTTTAAAAAGGTTATTCTACTGTGTTCTTGCTTGAATTGTTTCTGATGAGAAGTCTGCTGTTATGTTTATTTTTATTCTTCTGTCTGAAATGTGTCTTTTTTCTCTGGCTACTTTTAAGGTTTTCTTTTTATCACTCATTTAAATGAATATATTATGATGTGCCTTAGTGTTGTTTTCTTTCATGCTTCTTGTGCTTGGGGTTTATTGAGCTTCTTAGATCTGTGAGTTTACAGTTTTTATCAAATTTGGAATATTTCCAGCCATTATATCTTCAGATTTTTAAAATCCGCCCCTCTCTTTCTCATCTCCTTCCAAGATTCCAATTAATGTCTTAGGTCTCTTAAAATTGTTCCACAGCTTACCAATGCCTTATTTTCTTTTTTAAAAAATATGTTTTTTTCTCTGTATTTCACTTTGGATAACTCATATTGCTATGTCTTCAAAGTTACTAGTCTATTAGTCTGTAGTGTCCAATCTTCTGTTAATGTCATGTAGTGTATTTTTAATCTCACACATTGTGGGCTTGCTCTCTAGAAGTTTGATTTGAATATTTTTAATATCTTACATATCTCTACTTAATTTTTTGAGCATATAGAATACAGTTATAATTACTATTTTAATACCCCTCTCTGCTAATGCTAACATCTATATAAATTCTTGGTTGATTTTAAATAAGTGATTTTTTTCCTCAGTATGGGAGTTATATTTTGCTACTTTGAATTGGATTTTTTTATTGGTTGCCAGGCACTGGGAATTTTACTTTGTGCTATATATTTTTGTATTCTTGTATATATTTTGGGGCTTTGTTCTAGAATGCAGTTAAATTACTTAGAAATGGTTATATCTTTTCAGGTCTTGCATTTAAGATTTGTGAAGTGTGACAGGCTCAGTGCTTAATCTGGTGCTAATTATTTCTGGTTACTGAGGCAGGACTTCCTTCCTCCCCCAAGCCCTGTGAATTATAACATTTTCAGCATGATTTCTAACATCATTCCCAGTGTGAGGGCCAGAGAGTGTTATCTGAAATTCTTCCAGGTGGTTATTTTCTTGGCTTTGAGTAATTTTCTCACACATATGCCACTATGCCATATCGGTACTAGACTGACTATTCTAGGGCATGGATTGGCAAAACAAATACAGTACATATTCTTCTAGTAAAAGGTGACCATACTTAAGTGATCCCTAAAACATTGCCTTATAATAACATGTGCCAGGGCCACTTGGGATAACTGTTAAAACTGCAGATTAATGGGTTATGTAGCACCCCAATGCAATCCCAGAAGTCTTTAAAGGAAAAGCTTAGTACTTTTTAACTTAAATAAATTATTAAGTGATTTCCGTGAAAACTACATCTTGAGGAATACTGCCCAATAGGGTGAATAGAATAAATTTTCACCTGCCATTGTTGTGATGTAGAAGGGAGAAGAACAGATCACCAAGAATGGATGAAGCCCTGCAGGCTGGAGAAAATAAGGGGACAAGCCAGAGCAGGAGAAATATTTTAAAAGAGTAAAGAGTTCTGAAAGTGCTATGGCAGGGTTCTTTGTAGTAAAAATTTGTCTTCTCCCAAATAGCTATCGATTTTAGATTTCATTTATCACATTTTCAGTTGTTTGTTGAATGATGAAATATCAATCTGATTTTATATTTACAAAAAGTGAGGAAAATGTATCAATATTTAAGTTATAGTTGTCCTTTTGAATCTGTTTCATAACATAATTTCTTTGCTACTTTATTGATAGCTAGCAATTTTTACAGAGTATTGTCCCATAGAAAAGGTTGCAACATAGGAGGGAAATAGTGACCTCTGTTTTGCTTGAATACTAGGTAGCTAAGAATATTGTACTATAAAAATGTGATAATGTAAAAAATGAGTATGCCTTATTCTTAAAAGCAAAAACTGCCATTTATTGAGGGAAAGCCATGTGCCTGGTACTGCATATACATAATGTCATTTAATCTTTACAACAGGATTAAGCAGGGGTGGTAATAATGTCATCTTCATTTTCAGTTGAAGAAGACATGATACTAAAAGAGTAAGTAATTTTCCCAGAGTCCCCGAGAAATGCTAAAAAGCAAGAAGGAACTAGGGTTTGAACAAGAGAGGAATCTCTTTTTTACTGCATCACTGCCCAGAGAGTTAATAGAGACATTTATTCAGGTGATAAGTAGATCTCTATACCTCAAATAAATTTGTATCCAAAATGAATAATCCTAGTTATTCTTCTTCATAAGTAGGCGTATTTTTATATCATAAAAATATAACAAAGGAAGGTTTTTAAAAAATACACCCAGAAGTATTTATTAGAGAGCCTGCATTGTTTATATTAAAATGTAAAAGATTTAACTATTTTTAATTTGTATAATTTATGCTATATAATTTCAAACTCTTTAATTTACAGAAAGAGAATGAAATACACCATCGTTTACTCAAAGGAGCACCTTTCAAATTAAATCTTTACCCAAGGGAATATTTTGACACTAATCCTTATTTTTCTGAGAAACCTTTGCCACCAATTAAAAAAGAAATTAAGAAAGATTTAATTTCAAGTCCTTTTAAACCCTCATCTCCTGGTAAAAAGGTAAGTTAAAAATTTTTAAATGAAAAACATTAAGCACTATAAAAATACTGTTTCTTTCTGTCAAATGATTTTATTAGCCATGTAAAATAATAAACTTTCGTTTGAATGCTAAGAATCATGAAACCAAGCATAGGTAGCATAGAGGATAATGAAGCTTTTGTAATAAAGTAGTTATTAATCACTTAAAATATTTGAATTTATAATAACTTTGTGAAGTGCTTCTCTAGATTCTAGGTTTTGTTTTTCTTTTTTCTGTGTTTTTGAGTTGGATACTCACTTTATTTCCCTGTCTGGAGTGCAGTGGTACGATATGGCTTATCATAGCTTGACTTTCTTGGCTCAGGAGATCCTTCTACCTCAGCCTCTGAAGTAGCTGGGACTACAAGCACTTACCACCGTGCCCAGCTAACTTTTTTATTTTTTGATGAGGTCTTGCTATGTTGCCTAGGCTCGAATTCCTGTGCTCAAGTGATCTTCCTGCCTCAGCCTCCCAAAGTGCTTGGGATTACGGGTTTGAGTGCCTGACCTCAGGTTTTTCTTAAAACTCTATAGAGCCAAACCATCTTTTAGTTTTTGAAAAATGTTTGTTTATTATGCATGCCACAGGGCCACCCTCATGAATATTCATAGCTTCTCTAGTAACTTGTAAAATATGTACGATTAGCCAGCTTGGTCAGCATAAAACTCCCCCCAACCCCTTCTCTTTCAAAGTGCCTGTGTCTGGTCTTGGAGGTGCCTCCTAGCCTGCAAGAAGGCCAGGCCACCTTCGGCCACCATGCTGGCTGTAACCCCTTATAAGAAATAAAGTCTCCTTTTCCAGACGTATAAATTTGTGTGTTTGTGGGGTTTTTTATTTTTTTATTTTTTTGAGTTGGAGTCTCACTGTAGCCCAGGCTGGAGTGCAGTGCTGGGCTCCGGTGATCCTTCCGCCTCAGCTTTCCAAGTAGCTGGAACTACACGCGTGCACTACCACGCCCTGCTAATTTTTGATTTATTATAGAGACGAGGTCTCGCCAAGTTGCCCAGGTGGTTCTTGAATCTGCGGGCTCGGGCAATCCACTCATCTTGGCCTCCCAAAGTGCTGGGATTACAGGCTGAGCCACCAAGCCCGGCCATGTTTGTGTTTTTTAAGTAACAAGTCAAATGTATCAATCCTTTGCTTATGAGGTTCATGTCATTTTAAGAATTTTTTTTTTTACCACCAGTATTAGCATAATGTTTGTGCCTTCTTGGTTTCTTCTATTAAGTCTTATCCTTTTGCATTTAAATCTTTATCTGGAATGAATTTTGATGTAGAATGAGGTAAGGATCCAACTTTGATCTTTTTCAAAATCCAGTTTTGGGGACATGAGGAAACTTGATGGAAGATGGACATGTTCTGTGTCTTGATTGTGGTAGTGGTTTCAAGGGTGTATACATCTGTCAGAGCTCACTGAATTGTACATTTGAAATAGGTATAGTTTACTGTAGGTGAATTAGACTTCAATGCATATTATTTTTAAAAAGCAAGTTGTTCCTAATCTCACTAATGAAATAATCCATTTTTAACACCACTGATTTGAAATACCAACATTATCAATCAAAATTTTCATTTTTGAGGATATATTCTGAGCTTTCATTCTATCTAACTGACCTATTCATTTATTTCTGCCAAACTACTTCTTAATTTCATTTACACTTAATATTGGATGGTCAAGTCTCTTCTTGTTACTCTTTAAAAATGTCATAGTGGCTATTCTCCCATATTCCCTAGAACATCAGAATTATTTTGTAAAATTCAAAAAAATAAAAAAAGATCTTGAATACTTTGTTATAAAATTAAATATTCAGGTATTTGGATGTATTACCATATTTATAATTTGAATCTTCTGATCTAGGAACAAACCACTTATAAAAATCTTCTTTTATATCCCTCATAGAATTTCATATTTTATATTACATAGGTTTGCATATATTTATTCCAAGTTATTTTAAGGGTCTATCAACAACATGTTTTTCCCATCATATTTTCCTTTATGTGGTTTGTCTTTATAAAACCATTGATTTTTAAAAATAGCTGGCCACTTCATTAAACTTTCTCATGCCTGATGGATATTCTGTTGATTCTCTTTGCTTTTCAGGTCTATGACTACCTGAAAATAATTTTGCTTCCACCTTTCCCATTTTTGTATCTTTTATATCATGCTCATGTCCAATTGCTTAGAGCAGCAACATTGGTCATCCTTCCCTTAATGCTGACTTTCCTAGGGATGCCTCTAGCCTTTCATTTTTATAGATGACAAAAATAGGAATAAGTCAGGAATATATGCTGAATTTTGATGAATGTATGAGGAGGGACCCCCCAAAAACCTAGAATTATCTCTTGTAGTATTGGCTTCCCTTGCTACGTAAGTGTTGTAATAGGAACCCATCAGCATCAGTGTACCAGCTAGTGTTGTGAGAGGCTGCATTCGACTTCGGTGAATTTTGTTTTTGGAGATTTTTCAATGTGTTCAGTAGTTCTTTACCCAAAACAGCTGGACCCCTGTGCTCTACCCTCCCTGTTCACCTGATCTTGCCCCAAGTGACTTTTGTTTCCTCGGATGAAAAAAATCCTCAAAAGGAAACATTCTGCTGATGTGGAAGAGGTGAAACAAAAACCAGCAGAAGCACTAAAAGGCATCAAAACTGACGAGTTCAAACCTTTTTTGAGCAGTGGGAAAAGCATCTCAATAGGTGTATTGCATCAAACAGAGAGTCCTTTGAAGGTGACGGAAGTTTAAACATGTCGGAATAAATACACAATATTTTATAAATTCCAGGTTTTTTTGGATCCCCCCTAGTATGTTAAATTTTATTGACTGGTATAATCTACTTAGAGTGCCTTTCCCCCTTCTTTTGACTTGTTATAAGGTTAATAACAGTATTTCTTGAAATGAATCCCACTTGGCCATGTTGTGTTAATCTTTAAATGTAATTCTGTGTTTTATTTGTTAATATTTTACTAGGTATTTTTGCATCAGTAATATAAAATGTGACTAGTCTGTAATTTTTAAAAAATTGCCTTGTTATATTTTGGTGTAAGTGAATGTGGGAATCTTCCAATAACTGGGGTGATTTTCTTCTTTTTTTATGTTCTACAACAGTTTCATAGCACCAGAAATACTTGTTTTGTTTTGGAAGCCTTGAGAGAATTCACATGGGAAGTGTTCTGGACTTAACTCTATTAAAAGGTTTCCCAACTTTCTCCATTTTTGCATGCTGTCCATCTGTTTTCTATTCCTTTGTGGTTAATTTAGATCATTTATATTTCTTAGGAAATCAGTCATTTCGTTCACATTTTATAATTGGTTAACATAGAGGTTTACAAAAATAGTATTTTTTAATTTTTTGATATTTCATATAGGTATGGGTTTACCCCACTCCTTTTACTCCTTTTTCATTTTTAATTCTTTTTATTTATTTATTTTTTTTGAGTTGGAGGTCTCACTGTGTCATCCAGGCTAGAGTGCAGTGGCACAACCACCACTCACTGCAGCCCTGGTATCTGGACTAGACGATTCTTCTGCCTCTCGAGTAGCTGGGACTACAAGCCCACACCACAATGCCTGGCTAATTTTTAACTTTGTTTTTGTAGAGATGGGGTCTCACTCTGTTGCTCAGACAGATCTCGAACTCCTGGGCTCAAGCAATCTTCCTACCTCACCCTCCCAAAGTGCTGGGATTAGAGGTGTGAGCCATTGTGCCCAGTTCTCATTCTTGATTCTAATATAGATTTATATATTTAATCTATTTTAAAAAGTGTCATCTTTAATTCATTCATTTTGCTTTTATTTATTTATTTTTAAAGTTTGAGGGACTCACTCTGTTGCCTAGGTTAGAGTGCAGTGCTGCGAACTCCTAGGCTGACGTGATTCTCCTACCTCAGTCTCTCCAGTAGCTAGGACTACAGATATGCACCACCATACCTGGATAATTTTTAAAGTTTTTTTGTAGAGATGGGGTCTTGCTATGTTATCCAGGCTGGTCTCAAACTCCTGGCCTCAAGCAATCCTCCTACCCTGGCCTCCCAAAGTGCTGGGATTAATTACAGGCATGAGCCACTATACCCAGACTTGATTTTGCATTCTTAAATTAACTGATTTTACTTTTCTTAAGTTTCCTTATTATTTTGCTCTTTAAAATAACCCATGCCTTCTTAATCTGGAAAACTTGGAAAATTATATCTTTCAAATAAATTTTCTTATATATTTGCCTTAGATAATACAAGTAAAAAAGATGTCCAATTAAAGGGGTTATCATAATTCTGCAGAATTTTCTTGGTGACTATATATAATATAAAGATTTAAAATTTTGTCACATAAGTTTAAAAAGTCAAAACAAACATATCTCTCATATGTAGGTTGAAAAGTACTTTGATTATTAGACAAGAAAATATAAAGTATATCATACTTTCCTCTCACCTCCTATTTCTATGTACTGTTGCTTATTGCCTTTTTTTAAAGTATCTTTCTCCTCATTGACTGAAGTTTAGTCAACTCATGTTGCGCTGTGCTCCTTGTTCCCCATTCTCTATGAAAATGTATCTGACCTCGTTCTCGTTCCCTCAGTGTTAGGCTCACCCTCCAATTAGGTGACAGCCTGATCTGATGAACTCTCATAAGACGTTTAATGCTTGGCAATAGTTTAGACTATTACTTCATTATAAGCATTTTCACTTTTACAGATAACTTTTGGATTACAGTGTTTTATCCTAGAATAGATGGTTAGGGAGGCCATCTGTTGGCATTTATATTAAACAGCTTAGATAATTTTCTTTATATGTTAAATCAACTCCATGGACTACAAAAATATGCATGAACTTCTTCACAACCTGACTTTATAGAAGCATTTTATAAAACCACACTAGATTGTCTCATTTTATTTGCAGGCTGGTGGAATGAAGGCAGGAACGTTTGATGCTTACCCATCACATTCTGCTGATCCTTACGTGGTTAAGTTGGCAAAGATTTCTGACAAAAGATATAATATTTTCCATCCACCAAGTGGACCAAAAAGCAGACCAGTTGAAAGTATAATGACTTTGAATGTCAAAAGGTAGGAATCTCTTACGTTTAACTTATAAACCAAGGAAACCTGTTTTCAACTTTTAGACTTCTTCAAAACAATATCTTTTATTCACACACTCTTTTAAAAATGACAGATTTGGGCACCTTTAGAAATCTTAGTTCTTTCCACATACAAATACCTGCTCTCCCTTGTAGAAATGCTTTCCTATTTTCTGAAATCCCCAGTTGAAAAAGCTTAATTTATCTGCCTCAAACTATTCTGTTCATAATTTTTAAGCAAATCTATAGCACCTTATTATGAGTCATTTAAACTAGTTGGATATATTTGTTGTCCAATTAGCAGTACATGTTAACACCATTTATTTCTTAAAAGGGGTTTCTTAGCATCTCTGAGGATTCCCTAATGGTGCTTGAGAGTTCTTTCCTTAATTTTGAAATAACCTGTGAAAACAGGAAATATTCTAGTTACTTAAAAATGCTCATATCACTATCATGCTTTGAGAAAATGTACATGTATATTATCAAAGTATCTTGCCGGGCGTGGTAGCTCATGCCTGTAATCCCTGCCCTTTGGGAGGCTGAGGCAGGAGAACCACTTAAGCCCAGGTTCGAGACCAGCCTGGACAACATAGTGAGACCTCATCTCTACAAAAACAATACAAAATAGCTGGGCATGATGGCGAGTGCCTTTAGTTCCACCTACTTGGGAGGTTGAGGTGGAAAGATCTCTTGAACCCAGAAGTTTAAGGCTGTGGTGAGCTGGTATCATATCACTGTACTCCAGCCTGAGTGACAGAATGAGACCTTGTCTCAAAAAAAAAAAAAAAAAAAGAAAGAAAGAAAGAAATATCTTAAAACTTCATTTACCCAGGTTTTGAGCACTCTCAAACTGAAAAATAAGTTCTTTGGAGTTCAGGATATAAATTGGGAAAAAACAACTAGTTAACAACTAGTTATTCACTTTCTCTCTCTCTCTCTCTCTCTCTCTGTATATGTGTGTAGAATCACAAAGAAGTAGATGAATGCATTTGTTTAACTTTCTATCCATTGAAAAAGTTTTAATGCCATTTAAACTAATTTTCATATTTCTAATTTTAACATAATCACACAGTGATTACAAAAGACACTAAATTTACTTTTATAAAACAGTAGTACATCTCTATCATCTGGCAACAGTAATTATAATACCAACATTATTATTATATCACAAAAGTAAGACTGCCATTCATTACAAAGGTGTATTTCTGATTATCTATCCATTAACTTTGTCGAAGATGAGTTGGTTGAGAAATTGAGGTTTTGCTTCTGGAATTTCTAATCTGTTCCATTGGTCTATATGCCTGTTCTTGTACCATTACCAGGCTGTTTTGATTATTGTAGACTTATAATAAAGTTTAAAGTCTGGAAGTGTGATACCCCCCACTTTGTTTCTTTTGCTGAGGATTCTTTTAGCTATTCATGGTCGTTTTTGTTTCCATATGAATTTCTATATTGTCGTT